>QKWP01002059.1:0-42805 GCA_003550325.1 Gigaspora rosea | reverse complement strand
AAAAAAACCGTATAAAAAAAAATAAAAAAATCATAAAATAAAATAAAAAAAACCCCCGTATAAAAAAAAATAAAAAAATAATAAAATAAAAAGAAAATAAAAATGTATAAAAAAAATAAAATAAAAAAATAAAAAAAATAAACGATACAAAAAAAATAAAGAATAATTTAAAAAAAAATCGATACAAAAAAATAAATGATACATATAATAATTTAAAAAAAAACTTGTGTATGTACATGGGTACTATTAATTGATTTGCAAATCTGCATAATATATAAATTATAGACCAAAAATAAACCCGATAAATAAATAATACACGTAGTGTACAAATCTTTTTTTATCAAAGTAAATAAAAATATCATGCTTTTTTTACTTTATTTATTTGTTTATTTATTTATCGTTTTTAATGTTTTTATTTTCCCGATATAATTCTTCCAAAAAAGGATAAATTGCTAAAAATAAAATATAACATGTATAAAATCTTAGTAATTCGCTAAAATATTCAATTATGACCCGTTTTAAAATTAACTTGAATTTGCTAAAATTTAAATTTGGACCTTAGATCAAATTTGAATCAATTTGCTAAAAAAAAATATGACATATATCAGAGATGTCCAGGGTCCTTAAATACTCAGGTAATATCAATCCTGTAAGTTATCAGTTATCAGATTCAAATATCTTCATGCTCACAAATTAGCACCTCCTTAGTGAAATGACTTTATGGCATACAATACCAATAACGGTATACAATACCAGTTAGAGTGGTGACAGATATTACGTAATATTTTAGGAGGGAGGGGTATTTCTGAAATCTTATATTAAATATTGAAGTTTATAACAGCCAATCAAATTTCTCTTATGTAGGTGGGAAGGGGGTAGGGGGTATAGTAAAATTATATTATGTAATATATGTCACCACCCTTATGGTATAGAACATTTACAGCTTACTACTTTATTACTACATATGGAATAACGGCAATATGGCCTAAAGGTAGTATGGCCTTTACGTCATAGTTGTAATGCCATATGTAGTTACTACCTTAAGAAATGTTCACAGCTTTAGTTATAGGGTTCCCTATGCCTTACGATGCTATCCAACTATATCTGGTACTGGAAGCATTTGCAAAACATGTCTGGCACTTTGTCACTATATAGAGAAGTACAGTTATTCGCATATTACTAAATCCAAAACACTAAATCCTAGGCTCTGAAGATACAGAAACTTGGTTAGTTATAGCAGTGTGCAGGCTTGAGATACTTACCCAATATGGTAGAGGCAGCTGCTAGCTTGAGATACGAACTTCCAAAAAGTATGCTAGTAGAGAACCTCAAATATACCAATCTGAAAGTATAAAGCATCTACTTGGCAACACTACACCAAATTGGAAGTAACAATACTAGGTAGTGTAGGTAAAGTGGTGAATATATGAATACTAATTGTTGGTTGGAGAAGAATATACAAAAGCCAGCCAGTTATATAAATGGAAATATAGAAGGCTCTAATAGGTTTAGATCATAAATTTAAATAGTCCAAGTCTTGGTCCTGTACTTATAAAAAAATTGTACAACAATTTGTAAGGATCGATATACATTCAATAAAAGACCAGGGGTATAACCTTATCTTTAAAAAAAAAAAACTAGTAAACTTATACTAAAATAAACCCCAAAGTAAAATATTTCAAAAAATTACAGTATTAAAGCTGTTTTTATAATTTTTGAAATATCTAAAAAAATTTGCTGCTAGCCAAATTCAATAAGTTATTGATTTAGTATAATAAAATAATCAATAAAAACTATTTTTGTATTATAATGATTATTTTATAGGACCTCAGACATCTAGTACAGAGGTTATATATTATATATTTTAGCAAAAACCCCAAATTTTGAAAAGCAAAAAAACAGGTTTTGGCAATTATTTTGGCATTTAGTGGTCCAATTTGAATGAACTTTTTTTAAAATGAAGCTTTTAGTAAAGAGCATCTAACAAAAAAAAAGTTTATTCAATTCTGATTACTAGATTAGAAGTTATATAAGTAAATATAGTTTATTATTTTCAACAAATTAAATAAAGAAAATAACTAATAATCATCATAGGTGATTATCACCTATGATCTACAATGCATAAAAAAATAAACAAAACAAACAACTTTTATTAAATAAAAATTAATTGCTGATTCATATAAGAAGGATAGTATTTCATAGGCGCAAATAACTATTAAATTTATTATAATTATGAAATCTTTTTTTCCTCCATAGCTAACTTTTTTTTTTATTATGTTAATATACTAGATCTTCTAATTGAAAAATGTAGAGAATACTTTTTTATATATAATGTAAAAAAATTTTTGAAATTGGTTTGGTAGTTAAAAAGATATTGATATTTTATTTTTTGTAACTATATAGAATTTTTATAAGTGTAGAGGAAAAAAGATTTCATTCATATATAAAAAACATAGTAAATTATACTTTCGTAATTTATAAAATCCTATCATTCATATGTGGATTCTGAATTAAATCTCTTTAATATTAGGGCAAGAGTAAGGATTAGAGATTAGGGTAGGGCTTTATATATAGTAAAATTTAGCAAGGAATTTTTTTTTTGCATAAAAAAAAGTAGTTTTATAAACAAAATTTTAGATTAAAAGCAATTTTAGCAGTTTTTTAAAAAATTTTTGGTTTTTGTTATGCAAAAATTGATCTATATATTACACATGATCCTGAATTTTAATTGGTAAATTGACTACAGGTGATAATCACCTGTGATGTAAATTAGTAATTTCCTTAAATAAAATAGACCAAAATCTAGTTATGATCTATATGAGAGATGTCTGGGGTCCTTATTTATAATTCATACAATAATGTCAATAATTTTAAATTTTTGTTTGAATGTAAATTTATAGAAAAAACTATTTATATCAACCAATAAACCTTATAAAAAAAATTAATATAAATTAGTCTTCAATACTTGTTTGTCTAATTATTTCTGAATTGCTACTTTATATAGTAAAAATTAATAATTGTATACCAATGTTTAGCAACAATCTATTTACTTAAACATAATTTGAATACAGATATCAGACAATATATAAAATTGTCTAAGTCCACCAAATATAGCTCAAGCTATGTCTAGTAACAATATTGCTTCTAACTGCAAATGTTGGTTAATATTATAGTACAAGCTACTAAAGTATAGATAAATAACTAGTAGAACAAGTACTACTCTGCTAAGTTTCCTATAAGAATAAGGCAGATTGTACTTTCAGATATACTAAAAGAGTTCTAAGTAGAGCTGCAGACATTAGAATATCAATGAACATATACTATGACATTTGACGTAACATAAGTGACGTGACGTTTAATATGATTATATATAAATTTATATGACGTGAAGAGTGATGTACTACCTTGGACCTTCTAAATGTCTGCAGCTCTAGTTCTAAGAGCTATAGCAAATAGAATTTGGAGTATGAACTGATAGTTAAGTAATGCAAATACTGGTGAAGCAATTGAAATCGATTCAAGAAACAAAAAATCAGAGAGTTTAAATAGGCAATACAGTGGCAATGCTAGTATATAGGTTGCAAATATAGCAGCTAGTATAAAGCCTTTGGGTAGCTATTAAAATAGACAATCAAAAGTTGTAGGTGTAACTAGTTGTATTCTCATTCAAGTATAATTGGTAATGTATAAACTAACTAAATCCTATGCTTCAAGTAGAAACTTTAAAACCAAAAAAAAAAATAAATTTATTATTAATTTTTATTAATTTTTTTGTACTGGCCTATAAAAAATATAATAGTAAATATTACAAATTATTAATATAAATTAATAAATTAATTAGATAATAACAATTCTTTTTTCTAACATCATTTGGACCAATTTTTTCTATTTTAAGAAAACAGAATTTTTGTTAAAGCATGGCCTGTACTTAATGTATAGTAGATAATACAGAAAACAGTTTTTATAAAGGTTAACTCACCTAGAAAGGACTCCTTCATCGAGAAAATTTTTTAGGTTCAGATCTGTGCAGATTTCTAAAAAAAAACAATAATTAAAAATTTGCGAAGATCTGCGACCCCACAACTATACTTAAAGAAATTTTTTTAAAATTCTGTAAAGATTTTTAAAAATATATAAATCTGCACAAACCAGGGGTGTAATAGCCAAAAGCAAATAAAAATAAATTACTATATGCTCGTCTAAATATTAAATGCTAGCTAAATTTTCATACATTAAAAGAATATATTCAAATATTTATACTATATTTTAACAATGTAATTTATAAATATTTTATTACAAGAATTTAACTAATTTTAACACTGGTTAAAGTTATGAATTTTAACCACCCTTTATTTTATAGAAATTTTTTATATAAAAAATTATTCTTCAAAGATTAGGGTTAGGGTAAAGGTATAGGTATATTAAGTTAGAGAATGGATTGATTATTTATATACAAAATTAGATGCCAAAAACTTTTATTTAATAGCCCAAAGCTAGTTTTTGTAATAAAATTTTGCGATATTGATAATTTTTTGATTTTTTTCTAAATTTTCTTAAAATTTTCTTTATTTTGTTACACAAGATTCTGTGATCTGATTGGTAAATTATAGGGTGGTTATATCACCAGAAGGCAAGTTAGCAACACTCTTATTACAAATATATAATATAATAATACCGTACATGTAATGTAAAAAATTAAAAAAAAATAACAAAATAAAAAGTGAATAAAAAATAAATAACTATATACTAAATACTAGCTAAATTTTCATAAATACATTATACTAAATCCCATACTAACTATTATATTATGCTCCATACCAACTATCGTGCTACTAGCTATCATACTACAACTCATACTAACTATCTTACTACATTCCGAACTATCATACTATGTCTATCGTGCTATGTACATTCTACTATCATGCTATGTTCGATCTACTATCGCATTACATTCCGTAATAACAATTGTACTATGTTCGTTCTAAAGAAAAAAAAAACTGTTAGTAATATATTATTAAAACAAAAAAAAAAAGAAAGTATCATAAATCAGATACTAACTATTGTGCTTCGTCTGTTCTAACTATCGTACTATGTTCCATACTATATTCATTTCATTCTAAAGAAAAAAACGTTAGTACTATAATAAAAAAAAACAATTACTATTGTACACTAGCCTTATGTTCATCCTTTTCAACTCCAATTCCATGATGATAACAATATCCAACCCTATTTTTTCCATTCGCATTTCACATTTCTGCAGATTTTTGATACTTACTCCGTCATTGCGCTATATTCTGTACTATGTTCATTCTAAAGAAAAAAAAGAAATGTTAGTACTATAAAAAAAAAAAAAAGAACGAAGAAATTAACTGAATCAACCAATATCTTATACCGGAAGACATGAACGCACACCAATGACGGTACCAACGACAGCACTAATGGATTCCTAATCTACATTCTTGGCGTCCAATTTCAGTACAAGGCTTTATCTTTTTTTAACGTTTAGGTATGAATTTCTGAAGCACTTCCTTCTTCTAAATAATATTGTTCAACAACGAGAAAAGCACAATAAAATAGAGAACAAAAATAAATATTAGTAAAAAAAAATAAAAAAAATCAAAATACTTAACTTTATACTGCTTGTGTAACTAATGTTCACTGCTGCTTATTTAACAATATAAAATCGATAATAAAAAAAATTAATATTTAAATTAAAAATAANAAAAAAAATAATAATAATAAAAAAATAATAATAAAAAAAAATAAAAATAAAAAAATAACAATAATAAAAAAAATAATAATAATAAAAAAAATAATAATAATAAAAATAATAATAATAATAAAAATAATAATAATAAAAAAAATAATAATAATAAAAAAATAATAATAAAAAAAAATAAAAATAAAAAAATAACAATAATAAAAAAAATAATAATAATAAAAAAAATAATAATAATAAAAATAATAATAATAATAAAAATAATAATAATAAAAAAAATAATAATAATAAAAAAATAATAATAAAAAAAAATAAAAATAAAAAAATAACAATAATAAAAAAAATAATAATAATAAAAAAAATAATAATAATAAAAATAATAATAATAATAAAAATAATAATAATAAAAAAAATAATAATAATAAAAAAATAATAATAAAAAAAAATAAAAATAAAAAAATAACAATAATAAAAAAAATAATAATAATAAAAAAAATAATAATAATAAAAATAATAATAATAATAAAAATAATAATAATAAAAAAAATAATAATAATAAAAAAATAATAATAATAAAAAAATAATCATAATAAAAAAAATAATAATAATAAAAAAAATAATAATAATAAAAATAATAATAATAATAATAATAAAAATAATAATAATAATAATAATAATAATAATAATAATAATAATAATAAAAAATAATAATAATAAAAAAATAATGGTGCTTTTAGGCATCTCTCGCGAGAGATATATCTCCCTGCGGGAGATATATATCCCTCGCTTATCAGCCAATCAAAAACCAAGATTGTCATGTGAACACGCCGCTTAATCACATGATACGTCAATCGAACCAGTATATTCATACTACCCGAACCTTTAGTTCGCCAAATGATATCAATTAAAAATTTCTTAAAAAAAAATAAAAAAAAAGCACGATTATATAATTATTATATAAACATTTAATTTATTATCAATTAGCAATAATCTGATTAATTACGATATGATAACCTCACAAGTCCGCACAAACAAAACCCAATAAAAAAAAAAAAAAAAAACTAAGCGAACATAACTAAGACAAAAAAAAAAATCCCCAAATAACATTCAAAAGCATTTGCTCAGCACTGATTCATGTTTTGGTGAAGCCCTAAAACCTGATACTGCCATTCAACGTTTGTCCCAGTGTTAATTTATGACCCGGCGAAGCCTAAGACTTAAAGAAGGATGAACTTAGTAAATAAGAAAGAAAACTAAAAAAAAAAGAAAAACTAAAGATAATATCTTACCCGAAAGACCGTTTCACATTTGCTCCGGTGCTGATTACAATCTGGCGAAGCCTGAACCTAAATAAAGAAGTTAGTGAACAAGACAACTAGAAAAAAAAAAGAAACTAAAATTAATATCTTACCCAAAGTGCCTTTTCACGTTTGTCCCAGTGCTATTTCGATAACAATATCCAACCATATATGTTCTAATTACATGTCTTGTCTTCGCAGATTTTTGATAACAAGTAAATGCCTCGTATTCATCCTTTTCGACTCCACTTCTGCTTAGATAACAATATCCAATATTGTATATTCCACCAGCGTTCTCTATCTCTGCTGATATTTGATAATAAATGAATGCCTTATGTTTATTAATTCACGGGCGGTGAAGACTGAAACCTAAAGAAGTTAGTGAAAAAAAGACAACTAGAGAAAAAAAAAGAAAACTGAAGAATATCTTATCCGAAATACTGCTTCACATTTTCCCGGTATTGATCCACACCTGGCGAAGCCTGAAATCTAAAGAAAGAAAAAAGAAGTTAATAAACAAGAAAGACAACTAGGGAAGAAAAAAAAACCCCTCAAAAATAATATCTTACCCGAAGTGCCGTTTCACGTTGGTCCCAGTACTGATTCACAACTGGCGAAGCCTGAAACCTAAAAAAAGAGGAAAGAAGTTAGAAAACAAGAAAGATAGCTTGATATAAAAAAAAAGGATAATATCTTACCTAAAGAGCTGCTTCACGTTTGTTTTAGTGGAGTTTGGAACCTAAAAAAGAACTGAGTTAGTGACGACTAAAAAAAAAAAAATTAAAAATAAGATCTTACCCAAAAAAAGCTGTGATTCTCAAGTTAAGCTAATGAATGAAAGAGTTCGATTTTCTAGTGAATCAAAAAAAAATAACACTAGCAAAGCAAAAAAAAAAAAAAACACAAACGAAGCAAAGCAAAAAACACAAAAAAATACTAGCGAAGCAAAAAAAAAACACGTATATCTAGATCGAATTTAGATCTAAATCCAGATTAGTAGTGATGAGATCGGATTAAAGAGATAAACCAACGGCCCCTAATTCAGCACCGGTACCACCGTTGGGAGATATATCTCTCGGGGAGATGCATCTCTCACGGGAGATGCCTATAATTTCCCAAAAAATAATAATAATAAAAAAAAAGATGATTATTAAAAAAATTTAAAAAACAATAAAAATAAAAATAAAAAAGATAAAAAAAAAACAATAGAAAAAAAATACAAAAAAAATTAATAATACGTTAAAAAAATAAAAGAAAATAAAAGAAAATAAAATAAAAGAAAATAAAAAAAAAGAAAAAACTAAGAAAAATAAAAATAAACGATCTAAATAAAACAAAAAACAATAAAATTAAATTAAATTAAATTAAATTAAAAAAAAAGCTTCCGTTTAAAAATATAAAAAAGAATAAGTTATATACGCAGAATAAAAGTAAATTCCAGTTATTCCTTATTATGGGAATAACCAGAAATTACTTTTATTCACACTATCTTCTATTGTAAAAAAATAATAATAAAAAAAAAGTGAATAAAAAAATATGTTTTTTTTACTTTATTTATTTATTTATTTTTATTTTGTTTTGTTTATTGATTTTCTCGTGTTCTTACCTGCAGGTAAGTATTGAAATTATAATTATGGAGATTATCGCAGATTATAATAGGCGGCGCCTATTATAATCTGCGAAGATAATACTTTTTAAATATTTGCACAGATTTTTTGCTAAAAATCTGCGAAGAACTGTAAAAATCTAATTTTGAAGATCTTTGCAATTTTTTATATTTGGCATGCAAGCCAAAAGTGTTGTTCAACAAAATAACTAGCAGAAGATAGAACCCTTGTACAAGAAATTTTAGTAGAAAACAAAGAGTTTTTCGTTGATGAAGTTTACTATAACAAATCAATGGGAAACAACAAAAACAGAAGTTTTTTGGTTACACTCTCTTTTAAATTTGTTACAAGTGATTTTATCTTTTTTTGCTTTTCTTCTATTTTTTCAATTTTTTAAAAAAGTGGGCGATTTAGCTTACTTCTATTAAAAGAGCATTGTTTACTTTTCCTAATTTAGATAAACTTAGTAGTAGGGTTCCGCAATTTGATTTGATCTTCAAATATTTGAATCAAATATTTGACCAAATTCAAATTCAAATTTGACTATATTTGATTTGATCAAATTCAAATATGGCCAAATTTGATTTGATTTGACAAATATTTGATTTGATTTGAAAATTACTATTAAAAATCCAAATTCAAATATTTGAATCAAATCAAATTCAAATCAGGGTCAATTTGATTTGATCAAATTCAAATTAATCCAATATTTGATTTGATTTGAATTTGAGGAACCCTACTTAGTAAAATGCAACCATATATTTGTTTTGGTTTTAAACAAAGTGCTACCCCACGTAACAAGAATCAGTGTCCATGGTTAAAGAGATATTCGATTTTGAATTGTATAGTCAGAAGGAAATTTTAAAGTTAGGCCAAAGCTTTACATTAGAGATATACAATAGTTGTATATGTTTATAATTTTTACTATAAACCCAGCCAGCAGCACTACTATTGTAGTACTAGTTTTGCTTTTATTTTATTTTTTTTTCTTTTCATTTTTTATTTTTTTCATATTTTTTTATTATTTTGTTAGTTTTCTATCATTAGCTATAGAAATTTTCTTCGTTTTTCTAATCTTGTTATTTTTTTATTTTGTTAGTATTTGGTTAGTCATATAGGGTTAGCAGTTATTCCTCTTTTTTTTCATTACCTTTATTTTTTTAGTTTTTTCTATTTTTCTATATGGCTGGTTTTATCCCCACTATTGATGCTAGGTGGGAGGAATTTGAAGAAAAATCCTATATTGCTCTTTGATGAGGCTAACAAAATCAATCTGCTTTATCTATAAGGTAGTGCGATAGATTATATACAGGTACTTTTGAAGTAACTAGATGATATCAGAGTTTTGTATTTAGAAAGGATTTTTATTGTTCATGTTTTTATGTATAAGAATTTTAAATTTCAATAAACTACTAGCGAGACTGTCAAAGAGTAAAAAAAAAAAATAAATAAATTATATAATTAATTAAATATAAATAAGACTAATTTATGCCTCTAGTGATTTTGTCTAATTGTATTAAATTCAAAAAATACAATTGCTATTAGAATTAGAGTTAAGTAAGGTTAGAATAAAGTTAGGATTAAAGTGTTTATATAGGTAAAATTTAATGCTGAGAGTGCTAGGATGTAGGTGAGATTTTCTGGGTCACGTGATTGATCGATCTTGAACCAGATCAGATCTTTCCTGTTATCAGATCAATATACTTTTTTTTTTAACCAACCTTTTTTTTTTTTTTTACATGTATAGTGTCGCCGTTTGTTGTTGGTGTTGTCGCTTCTTTTCACTATCGGTATCATCATTGGTCTTATTCTTGCTGGAAAAAGGTTTTTGCTCCAAAGAATAATTTGTTTGGTTTTATTGTTGGTTTGTTGCTGCCACTTATTGTAGGTAAGGCATGAATGTCGTTGGTAAGGCATTACTTTTTACCAGTACAATATCGCATTTGTTTGTGCTATATTGTTATTTTGTTAGTGATAGTTTATTTTTTTTTTTTTATTGTTGTTTCGTTGCATCTTTTTTTTATAGTGTCGTTTCGTTGTTGGTGTCATTATCTTGTTATGCACAAGGTGTCGTAACCGGTAGAGAGTGCTGTAATTGATAGGTTTTTTAAAATTAGAAATAGGATTAGATAAACGTATAAGATTAGAGTAGAGGTGCAGGATTAGTGTTAAGGTTAATATTGGTAGAAGTGCGGGATTAGTGTTAAAGTTAGTATTGTTAGAGATGCAGGATTAGTATTAGTGCGAGTTTGAGTTTTAGAATTAATTTATGTAAATAAAAATATATAGAAAAATAAATATGAAAAAATAAAATAATTATACAATCAATAAAAAGGATACTGTATTATTATCCAACAAACTCATATGATCATGAAAAAATTTCTTCTTGTTATTTTTTCATGTGTTATGATGTAAACACGTTTATTTAAATTAAAACTCAGGAGCAACTTCCTACCAATCATGATCATAAATTGCTAGATAACACCAATATTGAGCAAATTGTTGGAATCAGTAATTTGGCAAATGATTGGTTACATGTGCCGCAGAGCGGCACGTGATCATTTGCCAAATTACTGTTATTCTACAATTTTTGCCCAATATTGTATACTTATTATCGTCAAAAATTTTCTTTAAGAAAATTCGGTATAGGTGGTAATATTTGACCCTGTGCTTGTTATTAATAAACGAAAATAAATGTTAATAAGATTAATTTATAATAAATAAATAAAATAATTTAAAATCAAATAAAATAAAATAACAAATTTTAAAAAAAAATAGAAAAATAATTTAAAAATAATTTAAAAAACATATACAAAAAAAAATAAATACAAAATAACAAATTAATAAAAAATAAAAAAAAATTAAAAAAAATTATAAAATAAAAAAAAAACAATAATTTAAAAAAATTAAATGAATTTAAAATAAAAAAAATAAATTAAAACGAATTAAAAAAAATAAAATAATTTAAAAAAAATTAAAATAAAAAAAAGAATATAAATAAATGAATTATAAAATAAATTAAAATAAAAAAAACAAATTAAAAAAAAATAATAACAAATTAAATAAAAATAAAAAACTAATTTAAATAAAAAAAAATTTAAAAAGTACATATTAGCGGATCAGCATAATTGGGCCTTTTTTCAATAAACTGTACACGAAAATTTGCTCCTAAGTGTCATTGAAAACTAACAAATGAAGCACTTGTTACAACTAACAAAAGGTCTTCTTCGACATCTAGACAAGTTAAAACCCCAAAAAAATCTAATAAAAGAGCTATGCTAAGCTGTAGAAAAAAGTATTTTTACTATTTGTTGAAATACTCAGGTGTTTTAGAATGGGTTGGGCATTGTAAGATGGGTTGGTAACTATCAAGGGTAAATTCGGATACTAATTTTCAAAAAAATGGCCTTTTTAATCTCCTTTTGGCTTATAATTAAATACATGAATTTCATAATGTTCTACATACTTAATTATAAATGCAAAGCTGGTTAAAAAGGCCATTTTTGTGAAATTCGCTCTATAATAAATTTTCGAGTAAAATTTTTTTGATAATCCTCGATCATGATTTGTCGATTTACCCAACTATGCCGATCCGCTAATATGAGAAAAAAATAAAAAACAATTAAATTTAAAACGAATTTAAATAAAAAAAATAAAATAATTTAAAAAAAAACGAATTTATAAAATAAAAAAAAATAATTAAATAAAAAAAAATAAATAAAATAATTTTAAAAAAAATGTATTTATAAAATAAAAAAATTTAAACAAATTAAAAAAAATAATTGATAATTTTTAAATTCGTTTAAATTATTTTTTTAAATCATTTACTTTTTTTATTTATAAATACATTTTTTTATTTAATAAATTTAAAATATAAACGATTTAAATAAAAAAAAATAAATAAAATAATTTAAAAAAAAAACATTTTTAAATTAGAAATTAACTAATGTTTACCACAGGTGATTATCACCTGTAATAAATAAATAAATAAAAACAAACAATTTTTATTAAGTAAAAGTAAAATTTTTTTAATATTAGAGTAAGAGTAAGAACTAGAATGGAGCAGAGGGGCATAGTTTATACCAAAATTTTACAAGGAATTTTTTTTTTGTATAAAAAAAGTAGTTTTATAGGCAAGTTTTTAGGCTAGAAGCAATTTTAGCAATTTTTTAAAAATTTCTTTGTTTTTGTTACACAAAGATTGATTTACATGTTACACCTGATCCTGAATTTTAATTGGCAAATTGACTATAGGTGAAATCACCTGTAGTGTAAATTAGAAATATTCTTTAAATTATTTTATTTTAAATTATTTTATTTTATTTTATTTTTTTTTTAAAAAGATATCTATCCTCTAGTTCTTTATTAAGATTTGTTCATTTATACATAATAATACATGTAGGAAGAAAAACTAATCTAAAGAGAAGTAGAGGTAAGAGCTAAGGTTTACACTTGACCTAATTCTTTACTAGAATGGTCATAGACCTCTAGTTTTCGAGCAATTTCTGAGAGAGGTGGAGTTAGTGGCAATGTGTCTAGTTAATTTCTGGATTGTAAAGGCATGCGTTAAAGGAGTGTAGGTGATAAAGTAGGGGCAGGCATTTGTTCTAGAGTATATAAGCCTTGCGAATGGAGCAAGCATTTTGAGGGTATCTACAGTTTGATGTATAAGAATTCTGCAATATTGCGATAAAGGAGCACTGTATATTTAAGTTTTTGTTTGTCTAGTTGCATGGAAATTAGCGTATTTGTAGTAATTATTCCAATCGGTGTTCCTTTTGTGATATGTAAGTCGATGAATGATCGGATGAATATATCCAGCTTGTCGAGAATCAGTTCATGTTTCTTTGCTGTTTTTGTAAGAATTCTTTTTAGTTCCATTCGAAAATTGAAGAGGTTGGCTATACATGTGAGCAAATGTGTGGTATCTTCCAGTCAGTGTTTAAAATTTGATGTTCTTATGTTCTCATGAGAATACTAAATTTTTTTAAGAACATTAATATTTAAAATAAAGTTCTCTTATTTGAGAACATTTTGTACTGATAAAATGTTCTCAAAATATTATTAGTATTAGTTTTTTTTGAAGAAAAGATTTATAGTTGCAAAAAGTTAAATAAGTATATTGCATGATTAATTCAACCAATTTAAATGTTCTAAGTACTATTAAAATCAAAAAGCCTTTGTCTATAACTTTACTTAAAAGTTCAAAATAGGTTTATACAATAAAAATATATACATATTTAAAAAATAAATTCTATAAAATGAGAACATTAAAAATTTTTTGAGAGCATTAATACTATACATGTTGGCAAAATCCCGACTTACTATAGTTTGGGATTTGTCCGTCATCCCAAATCCCAAATCCCAAATTCTAGTATAACTAATATCTCAAAAACTTTATTAATAATCTTTATTTAAACAAATCATATATATTCTTATAGTTATAAATAATATATTTACAAAATATTAAGATTATTTATTTGATTTAATCTTTTATAAATAGCAATTGTTTTTTTATTATTTGGAATTTGTCCGGGTTTTGCCAGCATGTATAATTAATACTCTAAATTTAGTTAATTTGAGAACATAATTTTGAATTTGAATTTTAAATACTGCTTCCAGTGCAGAACGGCATCTAGAACAAAGATAGTTAGGGTTTTTTTCGGGTTTCTGAAATGAAGAAGAAGGTGTGTAGGTAATTCTTCAGCTAGCATCTTGACTTTAAAGTTTTTTAATTTTGAAATTTTAGGGTTAGTATATAATGCTTTAGGTGCATCATTATATGCCAGGTATTGTAAGGTAAGGTCCCAATTAGTATTTTTTAGACTGTCACTCCAAAGCGAAATCCTTTGTTAGTTGAGCCATTTTAGGTTGTTGATTATTTTGTGAATTTCTTTTATCAGATTATTGGTTTGGTGAGGAACAGGATTTTACAATAATAGGAGAGTGAACCTGTTGAGCAAGAATTTTTGGGGAGCAATGTCTAAAGGAATGGAAGAGAGGCATGTGCCATGTTTTAAATTATTTTATTTACAGGTATTTTAAATTATTTTTTTTATTTTTCTTGATTTTTTATTAAAAATTCAGTTTAATTTTAATTATTTTTTTATTTTTCTTTAATATGCCTTTATTTATTTTATTATTTTAAACTATTGTTTATTTTAAATTTTTTTTTAATTTATAACACTTTAAACCCACTTTATCTATAGAAGAGTTTCAATTACAACGATTAGAAGAAAAAGGTACAAGAAGACAAGATAGTATGTATATATTTGCTTTTTAATTATCTTTATTTACAAACTCAAACTTTACTAATACTAACCTTAATACCACTATTCTAATCTCACACGACTATCTAACCCTGCACTAATAATAACCTTAATACTACAATCTAACTACTAACTCTATCCCTTATCTAACACAAACCCATCCATTAACAACAATTATAGCGCTATGACACCTAGCAAAACATTAACGGCAAGAGAAATAGCAAAAGAAATGGCAAGAGAAGAAAAACGGCAAAAGAAATGGCAAAAGAAGAGAAACGGCAAAAGAAACAGCAAGAAAAGAGAAATGGCAAGAGAAACGGCAAGAAAAAACGGCAGCAAGAAAAGACTAAATAACAGCACTATAGGAAAAAAAAGACTACAAATGAAATGGCAGTACAAGAAACTCAAAGACACGACGAAACGACAATAGAAGAAAAAAAGTAAACCGCAACCGATGATGAAACCAAAGAAAAACCCGAAGAGGCGACAACACCAACGACGAACAGCAACATTAAAAAAAAAAAGATTGGTTAAAAAAAAAGTTATCATGTATTTATTTTTTTTTATATTGATCTGTGAAACAGGAAAAGTCCTACGTAATCACGTGATTTGATCTAAACTGGAGATCAGTACTGACCTGGATTAGAGATCGATCGATCACGTGACCCAGAAAATCTCACCTATACCCTGTATCTGTCTTTAGTGCTGTGCATTTTTAGTAGTAGTTTTTATAATAAAATTTAGAACTATTATATAACTAGTTAATATCGCCAGAGATATAAATTAGCAATACTTATTAAATATTTATATTTTGTAAGTTTTTAAATTAGGGTTTAAAAATTTTACACACCTGCACAGTCATGCATTCCTGTAATTGACCAATCAAAGCTGATTATGTAAATACATAATTAATCACTTGTAACTAGCCAATCAACATCAATTACAAATTTATAAAAAAATTTTTAAAAACTTTAAAAATTTTTTATTAAAAAAAAAAAAAAGAAAAAAGCAAGAATATAAGAGGCATGCTATTTATTATGTAATTTTTACCATGGATACATAGTTAAAAGTAGTGATCACGTCTATATATTATATTAATCAATTAGAATTAAATTAAATGATCATACCATATATGGATAGGGGTGGCTACTAAGTAAAAAATATTACATAATAAATGACACGCCCCTAACAAATCAAAAATTGCACTACAACTAAAAAAAAAAACACAAAGTAACAAAAATCCAAACTCTAACCTGAACTCTAACCCAACCCCCAAACTCTAACTCTGCTCTAATCTACACTAACTTTTAACTCTTAATTCTTAAAATCTATACTAACTTTTAACTCTTAACTCTTACTACAATGCAACAATAAAATTATAAGCACCATCAAAATATCAACAATACCAAAAACTATGACAAGACCACAAATACTAACAACTTAAAGCCAAGGTGAAACTACCAAAAAAATATATAAGACCACTACCAAAGAAATATGCAAAACCACTATCAAAGAACATGCAAGACTACTACCAAAGAAATATACAAGACTACCACTAAAGAAACATGCAAGACCACTACCAAAAAAACATGCAAGACTACTACTAAAAAAATATGCAAAACCATTACCAAAAAAATGTATAATAGCTGCGACAATACCAATAATAATATGCAAGACACTACTAAAAAAATGTGCAAAACTACTACTAAAAAGACCACCTACCAAGAAGAAAATCTAATAGTGGCACCAACAATGATACCTTGAACGACACCAACAATGATATTCAAAATACCACTGAAGAAACATGCAAAACCACTACTGAAAAGACCACCCACCAAGAAGAAAATCTAATGGTAGTACTAACAACAACACTAGTAATGACAATAGTAGCTAAAAAAGAAAAAAAAATTAGTAAATGAAAACATAAAAAAATAAAAACAAAAAAAATAAAAAAATAATTATTATCTTCATTTTGATAATCTTATTTATAATACATTCATATAGGAGTGCAGGTGTGTGAAAAAATGTTTAAATTATATATAAAATATTTTTATTTTTTGTTAATTAACCTGGTGGTTATATCATATTTTATTATATAGTAGCAAACTACATATGCAAATGTCTCTTCACTACCGGCTTTTCAAGCCTTACAATTAAAACACAATTCGTCCAGTTACTATGGGCACTTATCCGAGACCTGCCAGAGTAGATTTCACCTTACTAGAAACTGGGGTATTTATATATCTCCAATTACTAGATCAACAGCTTGGATCTACAGCCAGTCATAACCATCTACTTTTCTTTCAAACTTCTTCCACCTAGGTCCGGCAGAGATATTAACTACAGTCAGACCTCTCTAAATGCATATTGTTGGGACCAGCTCTGAGGTATGCATTTAAGGAGGTATGCATTTAAGGAGGTATGCATTTAGAGAACATTTATTTTTATAAGTCAAAATGGTGAAATGTGGCGTGCTTCCATCTAAAAGTTTTTTCTTACTAAGCTAACAATACATGTCCACTAATTGAAAGTTGTAAAGCTTGTCGAGGCGCATCTAACGGTGGTTAGATCATCCAAATCGGCCCAGTAGATGGCGAGTTATCGTTGAAAAACTATTGGCCGACTATATAAAATTACATATAAAAATCACTATAGGCGAAATGTGGCGTGCTTCCATCTAAAACATTTTTTTACTATGTTAACGATACATGGCCAATAATTGAAAGTTGTAGAGCTCATCGAGACGCATCTAACGGTGGTTAGATCATCCAAATCGGCCCAGTGGATGGCGAGATATCATCGAAAAACCATTGGCCGACTTATAAAATCTCTATATAAAACAATTTTTGTTTACAGAGATTTTATATAGTCGGCCAATCGTTTTTCGACGATATCTCGCCATCCACTTGGCCAATTTGGATGATCTAACTGCCGTTAGATGTGCCTCGACGAGCTCTACAACTTTCAATTAGTAGCCATATATCGTTAACTTAGCAAGAAAAAAAGGTTTAGATGGAAGCACGGCACATTTCGCCTATAGTGATTTTTATATGTAATTTTATATAGTCGGCCAATAGTTTTTCAACGATAACTCGCCATCTACTGGGCCGATTTGGATGATCTAACCACCGTTAGATGCGCCTCG
The DNA here is from genome assembly GCA_003550325.1 of Gigaspora rosea. Lineage (NCBI taxonomy): Eukaryota > Fungi > Glomeromycota > Glomeromycetes > Diversisporales > Gigasporaceae > Gigaspora > Gigaspora rosea. The sequence continues at coordinate 24,767 of QKWP01002059.1, read as the reverse complement.
ACAAGCTTTACAACTTTCAATTAGTGGACATGTATTGTTAGCTTAGTAAGAAAAAACTTTTAGATGGAAGCACGCCACATTTCACCATTTTGACTTATAAAAATAAATGTTCTCTAAATGCATACCTCCTTAAATGCATACCTCCTTAAATGCATACCTCAGAGCTGGTCCCAACAATATGCATTTAGAGAGGTCTGACTGTAGTTAATATCTCTGCCGGACCTAGGTGGAAGAAGTTTGAAAGAAAAGTAGATGGTTATGACTGGCTGTAGATCCAAGCTGTTGATCTAGTAATTGGAGATATATAAATACCCCAGTTTCTAGTAAGGTGAAATCTACTCTGGCAGGTCTCGGATAAGTGCCCATAGTAACTGGACGAATTGTGTTTTAATTGTAAGGCTTGAAAAGCCGGTAGTGAAGAGACATTTGCATATGTAGTTTGCTACTATATAATAAAATATGATATAACCACCAGGTTAATTAACAAAAAATAAAAATATTTTATATATAATTTAAACATTTTTTCACACACCTGCACTCCTATATGAATGTATTATAAATAAGATTATCAAAATGAAGATAATAATTATTTTTTTATTTTTTTTGTTTTTATTTTTTTATGTTTTCATTTACTAATTTTTTTTTCTTTTTTAGCTACTATTGTCATTACTAGTGTTGTTGTTAGTACTACCATTAGATTTTCTTCTTGGTGGGTGGTCTTTTCAGTAGTGGTTTTGCATGTTTCTTCAGTGGTATTTTGAATATCATTGTTGGTGTCGTTCAAGGTATCATTGTTGGTGCCACTATTAGATTTTCTTCTTGGTAGGTGGTCTTTTTAGTAGTAGTTTTGCACATTTTTTTAGTAGTGTCTTGCATATTATTATTGGTATTGTCGCAGCTATTATACATTTTTTTGGTAATGGTTTTGCATATTTTTTTAGTAGTAGTCTTGCATGTTTTTTTGGTAGTGGTCTTGCATGTTTCTTTAGTGGTAGTCTTGTATATTTCTTTGGTAGTAGTCTTGCATGTTCTTTGATAGTGGTTTTGCATATTTCTTTGGTAGTGGTCTTATATATTTTTTTGGTAGTTTCACCTTGGCTTTAAGTTGTTAGTATTTGTGGTCTTGTCATAGTTTTTGGTATTGTTGATATTTTGATGGTGCTTATAATTTTATTGTTGCATTGTAGTAAGAGTTAAGAGTTAAAAGTTAGTATAGATTTTAAGAATTAAGAGTTAAAAGTTAGTGTAGATTAGAGCAGAGTTAGAGTTTGGGGGTTGGGTTAGAGTTCAGGTTAGAGTTTGGATTTTTGTTACTTTGTGTTTTTTTTTTTAGTTGTAGTGCAATTTTTGATTTGTTAGGGGCGTGTCATTTATTATGTAATATTTTTTACTTAGTAGCCACCCCTATCCATATATGGTATGATCATTTAATTTAATTCTAATTGATTAATATAATATATAGACGNTCATTGTTTCTGCATGGTTGCACTAACGACTTTGTCTGGCTCTAAAAAAGCTCTTGATTTTTTGAATAAATTATAACTTATTTCACAGCTTATTAAAAGCACATATTGAACTAATTTCTTTTATGGATAACTGATTATCCGGTTTTAGTTTTGGGTACCTGGTTGATGAGAGTAACCCAATAGGTCACAGGCAAAAGTTTTTTAATCGGGTATCCGGGTCACCCGATTATATCCGGGTGACCCGTTTTGGTTTCGGATACCCGGTTGGAGAAGGTGTTTGACCCGACGGGTCACGGGTAGCGATTTTCAAACCGGTTTGGAACCCTACTCATTTTTTAGTTCACCGCCTGGCCAAACTATAAAACCTTTATCAACGGAATAGAACTTCCACCAGAATTTCTTGTACCAATGGCACCCACTGCCAGTTATCTTGCACAACCGACGCTTCTGGCTTGCTTGCCGAATATATAAAGGAGTCCCAAGGCAAAATAGAAAAAAAGTTGACCTTTATAAAAACCAGTATTATAGCTGCTTCGTCTTTTACTAAAAAAATTTTTGCTTAAAATTTTGGACAAGTGATCGATGGGAGAGTTGTGTTTATTGTATAAAATATTTTTATTGTCTTATAAAATATAAATAATATTACAGTATTTAAAAAATAAAATATAATTAAAATAACCAGTAGTAATGATTACTACTGGCTATACAATATCAGATTGTATATAAGTATTTTTTTTAGTTATCTATTTGGTATTTAGTTTTTGACCAGTATTACAATATTAACTTATACTTTTTCTTTTTGTAGATTTTTAGATAATGGTTTTAGTGCTTTTTGTTGTTGTGTTGCTAGTGTCATTAGTCATATTTCACTCATTTTGGTGCATTTTTCAGCATGTCTAGTTTTTTTTCTTTGTTCTTGATAATAGCTTTTGCATTTCTCTTTTGTAGGTTCTTCAAGTAATAGTTCTGGTATTTTTTGTTGCTAGTGTAAGTCATTGGTGTTGTTTTTTAGTACTATATCCATGTCAGTGTGTCTTTCGTTGTGTTTTTAGTTTTTCAAAAATTATATATCGCACCTATGGTGTTCAATACCAGAAATATGAAAATTCATGTGACAAGTAAATCAAAATAATTTGTATAAAAAACAAAAATTAAATTTCAATTAATATTAGGGTTAGAGTTAAGACCTGGGATAGAGCATGGCATAGTTTATACCAAAATTTTATAAGAGATTTTTTTTTGTTAGAGCCCCAAAGGTGATTTTATAACTGAATTTTTGCGTTATGATCATTTTTAAAAAATATCACATTTCTACCTGAACTTCACATTACACTGCAGCTCATAACAAAAATAATAGTGGTGTTGAACACCAGTGATGTGATTTAACAATGCCATAGTTTTTTCTTCTTTCATTTCATTTACTCTTGGTAAATCTTTTGCATTTCTTTTTTAGGTTGTACCAATTTTAGTACTTTTAATTATTGGTGTACATCATTGATGTCATTAGTTGGTACTTTAACTTTCAGCATGTTTTTTATCATGTTTTTTATTGCATTTTTTAGCACGTCTTTTTTTGCTGGTACCTTTGTTTTTTAATGCATTTTTCACCACTAGTACTTTTAATTCAGTGTTTTTATTTGTTTTTTTTTTGTTAATTCTTCTTGCTAACTATTAATTTTCTTTTTTTTTTAGGTTCTTCAGCAATAATTTCAGTACTTTTTTTGTTGCTGGTATCATTAGTTAATTTTTTGTCTTTTTGGTATATCTTTCATTGCTATTTAGTAGTTTTTTTCCTTTGCTTCACTTATTTGTAGTATTAACTTTGTGTTTTCTTTTTTTTAAGTTCCTCAAACCACAATTTTGGTATTTTTCATGTTGATTCATGTTGAGTTTTCATGTTGGATTTTTAGTTTTTTTGAAATGCAATAATGTAGGTCATTAATTAATTAGAAAAATGAGCAAAGCGGAGGCAATAGCTGTAGCAAAGCGATTATAGGATAAGCAAAGCAAGCCCTATAGGTGTTGCTAAGTGCAAGTGAAGCACTACAAAGTGTATTGTTTTATAATAAAGTTGTGTATGGGTGTGTTTAGTTGCGCATAGCCGATAGAATAGTAAGATCTAATAAAATTATGCGAAATGATGTAAAATATGCTATCGTTATATAATAAATATTTCTTGAAGCAATAATGTAATACATTTGATAATGATAATACCATGATAATATTCATTAAATAAATTAAATTTTGGGCTACACAAAAGGGTAGTGATGGTCACTACTAGTTATAGTTAGAAATATTCTTTAAAAATACTGTAGTAATATTTTTATATTTAAATTTAAAATTAATTATATTTAAAAATTAATTATAGTAGATAAAAGCTTTATTAGTTTTGCAAATATTATAGATAAAAATAGGTCTGGACTAAATAAAAAAATATCAAAGTAGCAGCTATTTTTAAAATACAGTAAACCCTTTATAAATGCATACTCTTGGGGCTTAGAAAACAATAAAAAAAAAGCACATTTATAAAGAGCACATATATATTTAGGACAAAATATGAGTATGCATTTGAGAAAGTGTGCACTTATAAAGGGTGTATTTATAGATGTGTTTTTTTTTGCTATTTTGTATTAGTTAAAATTATTTTTATTATCTATTTAAGTAACTATTTTATACTTCTCAAAACTACATTAGTACAGTATAATACAAACTTTTTATATTTTCTTTATTAATTTTTCTACAAATTTTAATAGACACTATATCATATTTATTTAAAAAAAGATAGTTTTTTCTTATAAACCCATTAAAAATAAATTTAAATTAATTTAGACAATTAAGATAATATTAGAAAATGATAGTTGGTTTGTATTATTAAAAAACCTGAAAATTTTTAAACAAAATTTTTTTAAAAAGAGTTAAATATAAATACAGTTAGATTGGCAAATTATTCTATTATTTCTACCAATGTAAATTAATATCCTTGTTGATACTGGTATATTTTGTAATCGAAATTAGTACAATAATTTTTTTTATGTTATTGATACATTTTTTATCGAAATTAGTATAATAATGTTATTGATATATATATAATAAACCATAAAAATGAATAGGATTATGACTCCAAATTTTTTATTTCTTAATTAAATATTTATACAAAAAATTTTGCTAAGATTTTTTATACGGTATATTATTAGTATTATTATTTTTTTTTTTTAGACACGAAATACTTATTTAATAATCATGAAGCAAGAGCAAGATTTCTTTTAAGAATTTCTGCTATTGCCGATGATACATTAAAATCAAATTGATTATTAGAATACTTTAAAGAAATCAATGAAGTGTTTTTATAAAAAGCTTTTACAAATACTTTTCCTCCTTCAATACCGAATTGATTTTTTTGAAAATTCAAAGAGATTAAAGTATTATTTATACAAAGGGCTTCCGCTAATACTTTCCCACTTTCAAAACCAAGTTGATTATTAGCAATATTTAAAGATGTCAAAGTAGTGTTTTTACAAATAACTTTAGCTAATGCTATTCCACCTTCGGGACCCAATTGATTATTTTGAAGATTCAAGAAAGTCAAAGTGGTATTTACACAAAGAGCTTCAGCTAAAGCATTTCCTCCTTTAAAACCCAATTGATTGTTATAAAGATCTAAAGAAGTTATAGTAGCATTTTTACGAAGAACGTTTGCAAATGCTTTACCTCCTTCGACATCAATTTGATTTCTTTGAAGATTCAAAGATCTTAATGTATTGTTTATACAGAAAGCTTCCGCTAATGCTTTCCCCCCTTCAACACCAATTTGATTATTAGCAACATTCAAAGATAACAGCGTAGTATTTTTACAGAGAATTTTAGCCAATGTTTTTCCACCTTCAGAACCCAATTGATTATTTTGAATATCCAACGAAGTTAAAGTGGTATTCTTAAGAAGGGAATCTACTAACGATTTTCCACCTATAAAACCAAGTTGATTATTATAAAGATCCAAAGAAGTTATAGTTGAATTTTTTTGAAGAGTTTCAGAGAATAATTTTCCACCTTCAACGCCAAGTTGGTTTTTTTGAAGATTTAAAAAGGTCAAAGTATTGTTTATGCAAAGAGCATCAGCCAATAACTTTCCCCCTTCGAAACCAAGATTATTATTCCATAAATATAAAGAGGTCAAAGTAGAGTTTTTGCATAGAGCTTCTGCTAATGCTTTTGCTTCGTTAATACCAATTTGACTATTATAAATACTTAAGGAAGTAATAGTAGAATTTTTACAAAGAACTTCGGATAATAAAATAAAAACTTTTTCATGAATCATTCCATGAAATTTTAAACCTTTAAGTACCTTACTTGAACGTAAAAACATAGCAATTAAAGAAGATTTAATTGCTTGAATAGCATCAATAGAATTTCTATATTTTTTGTTATAAATTGATAAATCATTTTCATCATTTCTAAGCCAATTTATGATTCCAGATTTTAAACGATAACTATCAATAAAAGTAATATAAGAAGTATAATCGAATAAAGGTTTTGGAGTATTTGGAAGTAAAATTTTAAAAGGAATTAATAATTCTCGTTCTTTATCATTTAATGATAAAAGATAAATTCTTATAAGTCTTAAATCTTCAAAATAATTTAAAGGATTACTCCATAATATTGGTATAGCATTTCTACACCATTGACGATTTACTAAAAGGCATGAAAATAAACTTTTAAAATTATTTTGAAGATTAATAAAGATTTCGAAAATACATTCGTTAGGTAATGAAATCATTTTGGAAAAAGTTAATAACGATAATATGAACTGGAGTTAGGGATCGTCGTAGAATGTTCATATTTTACTTGTGTACAGGTGAAAATCTTTGTACTCACCCCCAAATGTTTATTTATATTTAATTTGGGGGTGAAAACTCCGCATGAACTCCCTAAATTACAATTATGTAACTATATTTGTGTTAACGTTAAGGATGTACATACATACGTACTGTACGTACGCAAACGTAATTCCTGATAATTGATTTTTTAATTAATAAAATTAAATGATGGTTCTTTTTTTTTTAATGAATTATTAAGGGTACATACGTACGTACGTCTGAATAGAGAGAATTCATAATTAATCGATGCCATTGTAATAATTATGATCTTTTTGCGTTTTAATAACTATTGTGTTGTCATACTTTATGTGTATGTGCATTCAAACTGTAAACAACTAGCTTGAAAAAAATGCTTTGCTGTATATAAAACTTTTTATAATTGTATCCAGAGTTTGTTATAAACAGATTCATTATTAGGAGAGTTGTGTATCAATATAGGTATACGTTTTTGGCATTATATAGTTTGATTCATTAAAAGAGTTATTACTATATATGGAACTGTCATTAATTAATTTGGCTTATTCATGCTTTATATGGCTGTGTTATCTTTTATGTAATCATTACGACGTATGTACGTATGTACTGTAACGAATGTACGTACCTCGTATGTACTGTACGAATGTACGTAAGCACGCACTGATATGTTGAGGAGTGTAGTTTTTTGTAATGCACCTGTGTAAGCTAATAGTAATTGTTTTGTACAATTTGCTAGACCAATTAAATTCTACCAAATTAATTAGATTATTATACTTAAGTCACGGTGCTTATACTCAACCAATTAGATTATCGAAGGCACACAGACAGAAAAACGGTAGGAATTTAATAAAACTATGTAAAGGTATTTTCTTGGCTTCATAATCCGATAGAGTTAGTAAAAATAGTATTTTTGATGAATAGTCGACGGTACTAGTCCTGATGTATCCGTTGGGGTAGCGTCTCAAATTTGCATGTGTAATTAGTTCTAGTTGCGACATTGGATAATATGGAATGAATGTTAGAATCAATGCTGTCATGTCCAACGGTCCAATCATTTTGTTGGACGCCCAAGATCCATTGAATTTGGACGTTCAATTGAAATTTATTAGAACTTAAATCAGAATTAAAATTCATGATAACTGAAATTAATGCTAGTGAAACTTTACTAATAAGGCAGAAATATCATTTCTACTTATTCTCCTTCTATTTTTATAGCCTTTATTATCTTCTATAATTTCACATATTCACTAACACTTTGTTGTATTCGTACAACCACTTTGAGGTGCTCCTGCAGACATCTCATCTGACATGCATTACATCACCTGTGTACTACAACCCTGATCGTCAATTCACCTGATTTCGTGACATGAAGTATGAAAAAAAAACAATTATGCGTGTTCTTCTAGGGATCTGAAATGGGGTCGTATAGAATGTAGTGCCTTTTTTTTTTTTTAGAACCTATCAAGAATTTTTTTTTTTATTGAAAACAGTATATAATATCCAATTGGTATTTACAACCGTTTTCATAATTCCTGGATCACCTGATAAAAATTAGTCATATGATTTTTAGTCGCTGCGATTGTAATTTCGGCATGATCGGTATAAAAGGGCTGCTTTTGCATCACATGTAACACATGTTCAAACCAGGTTAAAAGGGGTACCACGAACACAACATTCACGTGCTTATGGGCACAACGACCAGCATTACTAAATGCACTTACTCTAATACTGTAATATTAAGACGTCCATAAGTCATGTGCATGTTGTGCCCGCAGCTTTCCGGAGAATAATTTTTTTTGGCGATACAAGTTTAATGAGCATCATTTCATTACATCATTCCTAAGTTAAAATGACCAATGAAAGGATATAGTCACAAATTGAAAATTTGTGACAGTGAAATTCCGATCTCTATCATTTTCCCCAAATAAGTAGTATTCTTGTAAAACCCGGTTTGGCCGGATACTTCCATGTGAATTTCTTATTTTTATTAATTTGTAATAGCACGTTTACGTGTTAAGGGGCGCAAGCTTAGAATATTCTCGATAGCACGTTCAACGTGCTAGGCTTAGTTGTGATAGCACGTTAACGTGCTAGGCTTAGTTGTGTTAGCACGTCGTGTAGTAAACAACACGTTAACGTGTCTACTAATTAATCCGAATGTATATAAACGAACCACTTCAGCTTCAATAAAGAGATAGTCTTCCAATTAGTCACCCTTTGTTCAAAATATAATGTATGCTCTCCAAAAACCTTCTTTAAATAAAATACATTCTTTTCATAATAAAGGCCTAATAAATCATAAATATCCGTTTCCCATAAATTATTACCAAATTCATGTGACCTTCTAAAGTCAACCATCGGAGTTAAACTCGGCAGGAAAGTACCAAGCTCTCCCATTACGATGGTTACAATATTATTACCGGTAAATCAATTGAAAAAATTTGGGTGGTCGGATCATGTTCTACAGACTGTTAGAACGTTAACATGCTCAGTATTATTAATTTTTTTTGCCGAATACTGTTTGTGAGTTTAGTTTTTTTTATGAAAATTATGAAAGAGCAGCTCTTGTCAACCAATAAACCTTAGCAAGAAATATTAAAAAAGCTTTGGGTATAAATTGAACTTCTACAATATCACGTGACCAAACAAACTTTTAAAAATTTTTATTATAAAAATTATGTATACATAAAAAATAGACAATTAAATTTAGTACAATAAAAATTTTTAAAAAATTTTATATTGTGACCAATTCAATATTAGATATAACTTTGTTTGAGTAAGCTAAAAAAAATATATTTTTATAATAATATAACATAAAGCTTAAATAATTAATTTACAGAATTATTTTTTTATTGTAATCTTATTATTAATAGTTATAATCAATTTTATTTTTCAACTTTTTAAAATTAAATAGTACATATAATATTAATAAGAACTATATACTATATTTAAAGAAGTATAATATTTAAAAGGCGATTACTATTTGTACACTAGTGTATAAACACGGGTGCATATGATAACCTAACACAGGTACATATGATAACTTAAAATTTTGCTTATGAAACCACTCTTCGGGCTCTAACAAAAAAATTAATTGCAAAATTTTATATAAACTATAACCCCTTCCAATCCCAAAGCTGACCCTAACCCTACCCTTAAATCGGGTTTAATTTTGGTCTATAATTTATATTTTACGCGAATTTGCAAATCAATTAATTAGAACCCGTGTACATACACGTAGTGTGCAAATAGTTTTTTCCATTAACAAATTCTATTTAAATTCAAACTAAATAACAAATTCTATTTAAATTCAAAATAAAATATTAACAAATTCTATTTAAATACAAAATGAATTTTTATAATAATTTGGCCAGCTTGTTACTAACAAAATATTAATAGATTAATTTAATAATTTTAGTTAAAAAATATTTACAAAAATTGGTTAATATAAATTTATCGAAAACAAATATTTACCTTTTTGAAAAAATTCTAAATTATTATTAGATCGATTATTTTTTATATATACAACAGTTTTGCAAAAGTATGCAATGAAAATGATCATATTCATTAAAATACTTAAACGTGAATTAACTTAAAAATTATTATTAGTAGTATTAAAATAAATAAGGCTATAAAAAAATTTTTAGAATTTGTATACTAACCTATACCAAGGGTAAAAACCAGATTCAACTTTATCGAAAATGCAATATAAATAATAATCATAAATATGCAAGCAATACAAAGTGTTACATTAACATAAAAATTTTTTTTCTCAGAGCTATGTAAATATTTCTGCGTTAATACTTGTGTAATTTCTTTGTATCCAAATTTGATTTTGCAACAGCATGGTATGCAAATAGCTTCTACAAATAAGTCTTCATTATTTTTACTATGTTGTGACTAATGATAAAATTAATATAAATATAACTTGCCTATATATTATATAAAATATTTACAGAGTATAAATAATGCTTACATTTTGAAGCATATAATATATAAAATATAATGGTAAAAAAAAATACCATGGAAAAATCAAAATAACATCAATTATATCAGTAAATAATAAGTTTTCTATATATACAAGCCAAAGCATTCCTAACCACGCAGAATTCAAGGTATAAATTTGACAACAGAAATAAACGATATTAAACTAGTAGATAATATTGTTAGTTAAAGAAAAATATCTTATTTTAAACTTAATACCTTTTACTGCACTCGGAAAATGCGACCATGTTTGTGGCGCTGATAAATTTCTTAAAATTCGTTAAGGTTAGGTTAGAGTCAGGGTTAGGAGTTAGCGGGAGATGGATCATATAGTAAAATTGTCCAACGAAAACTTTTTATTAGAACTGATTTTTGAGTTATGAGAGGTTTTTTGGCAGAACGAACGTTTGTTTTGAATCTTCCTGATCGTGTTACCAATCTTGAAATCTGATTCGTAATTCAGGAGCGAACCTGGTCATGGTACACATTTTCCGAGTGCTCTTTTACTTACTTTTCTACGTGCAAAAGTAATAATTATACTTAGAATAATCGATATACTAGCATAAATTATCATAATAAGCAAGCCAATCAAAAGGCTTTAATAATTTTGATCAAAATATATCAATTAATAAGCACTTATTGTAAAATATGTATCTTAATAATTTTTCAAAAAACATATAAATAAATTATATTTCTACCTATCAATTGAAAAATTTGTAGTAATTGCAATGAGAAAAGGAATAAAAGAAAGCAAATAAAAGCATATTGCATTGATCATATCCATCTATAGATTAAATATTGAATTACTACAGTATAGAAACTTTGTAAATACAAGCAACTAAACACCAATTAAAAATTTAACCAACCGTAGTACATACAATAAAAGAGGATATATAAAAGTAAACAGTTATATATGCTGTAGATATTAAAGATGCACCAAGGTTACTTCCGTATTCATGCTGATAATAATAAGAATAATAAACAAATGGAAGATAAAAGAAAAAAGAGATAGAAAATATAAACGTATATAATCTTATCATATGAAGAAAGATTAATTTAACAGATTCAATGTTACAAACTGACATATTGATTATATATAATCATCACTGAAGAGGAATAAGATCTACTTTATATATATCTTATATATAAATAATTTAGCAAGACACAAACGAATAATATATAGCGAGTTCTATTGACTTAATTTATGCCTAAGAACACCTCAGTACATTCTTAGAAATTTCACACGAATTCAAAGCTTCTTCATAGACACTCATGGTGATTCTTGTTTTCTTATCATTACAGGTTTGATGTGCTGATACAGTGCACGAAAATTTGTGTAAATTTTTTTTTAGAACAAATTATAAAAGCATTCATATACCAAGTTTTGCCTATAAACTGTCATTAATGCCCTAGTTAACGACTCATTGTAAACTTTTGTGTATAGGTCATTTGTATATGCTATTCATAATTTGCTATCGTTCATCACTACATACGTATATTGATTAAAAAAATACAAGCATAACAATAAATTAAAAACAGCGAAATTTATATAGAGTTTATTTTCCCGTTTAATAAAAATAAAACTTTCAAGAATTTAGATCTGAATTAGTAAAATCTATTATCCCGACAGCTTACTATGATCGTACCACCAGAATAGTTGATGGTGATTTTCATCATCATCAAATAACTTCGTTATTTGACCAAAAGAACTCGAATTATTCTGTTGGTTCGGTCGTCGTAAGCCACCGGACAAAACCGTTATTAGAATGCTATGTACGCAGCCAGATAAAATGAATCATTTTGCAAATAATTCTGTTATTGGCTGATTCGTATCCAATAACTATATAGTATTATTTATTTCGTCAAATGGGAATCTCTAAACACTCCCATTTCATTTTCCGATTTCAAAATTTTGAAACACAAATATGATTTTTTAAACTCTTATTTATTTTCTGAAATACGTTTTTTTTTTTTTAATTCTGAAACCCCTTATCAGTTACTGTGCCAAAATAATGCGTAAAATATTCGTGTACTTGTTCATTTATATTTATCTGCAATTCTCTTGATTTTTTTCAAAATAACTCGTATCAATGTAATAATCTCTTAATAATTCTTCTATCATATTTAATCTCTTTACAACTTTTTTTGCTAAATTAGATGGGTCATCTTTAATTTCTTTTAGAGGTTCAACAAATGGAATTTCAACTTCCAATAATTTATGACGTCTAATAAAATCATATTTAAAACCTCGATTAATTGGTCGACAAAATGGATATACTTGAAAGATATGCCTATAAATAAAAATTAGATTTACATACATATGAAATAAACAACAATAAATAATACAGTAATATATAAAACTTATCATACGTACCAAGGTTTAATTTTAGAAGCACCAAAGATGAATGCAATAATTATAGAAATTGAAGTTACTAAACCACCAACATATGATATAACTGATCCAACTAATTATTTGAAGAGATACATAGTTAAATGGATAATAAGGTTGTATAAATGCATAAAACATTATAAGAATGCGTACATGTATGTTGATATTGATCTCTCTCATGGACAATTGGATTCATACTCGGACTTAAATTTAATAAAGTATATGTTCCATTTATAATTTGCAGTGACGATTTTGTCTCGATATCTAGAAATGCAACCTGTTCAGTGTATAAGCCAAGTTGACCAAAATAAAGTGAAGAATATGTTCTGATCTTTATAGTAAATTCAGAAATGACAAAGTGTCCTTGGGGTATTCTATAAACGCTAGGATTAACTTTCATAGATTTTACTTTTACTTGTTGCGTATAAATATTTACTTCTTGCTGAAAAACAAAATTGCCAATTATCCCAAAATAACCAGGAAGCAAACCGTGCGAACTTTCATTTGCTGTTATATTCAAGATCAGATTCTGAATTACAGAATCGCGACTCAGATTCTGAATTACAGAATCGCGACTCAGATTCTGAATTACAGCATCCAGAATTAAAGCATCGCGACTATTGATTTGGAAGAGATTATTATCATCTACAGTTATATTGTTGTAATATAAATCGTTTCGATTAGCATATTTAAATGGAGAAAAATCCAATATTTATCAACTTCAGGTGAATTCTGTATATATTCGGTGCATGAAAAGTTACGAAAAGTGGAAACATTCATGTATCGCGCAATACATGAGATATTGTTTATGCTAAGTGGAGATCCATAAGGATCTTGAGAACCTCTTCCTTGAGCATAATTTATATTAATATTATTCGGATCTATTGAATTTATAAAATTTATATATAGAACCATTATTTGAAATTGTTATAACTGAATAATAATATTGTTACTCACCACTATAGAAAATAGAGAAATCTATTGTATGGTAAATAAATAAAGCCTACAAGATAAAATTCAAAATAGATACGTACCTGGAAAAATAATAAAATTACTTTCACCAATTTTTTCGCTCATAATAATGGTTTGTTCATCGTAGGTGTTAATAAAATCATACCAGAGATAATTAAAATAAAGAAATATTAGAAAATAAAGAATATATGTTATTACTTCTTTTAAAGGACAATTTTGAACTTTAATTTTATGAGTTGGACAACAGGGTGTAAAGCATTGGATATATGAAGCATCAGATTCTATTTGAATTTCAGTACTTTGATTATCTGAAATATCAGATTCTTGATTTATTCCACTTGATTCTATTTGAATTTCAGAACTTTGATTATTTGAAGTATCAGAATTTTGATTTATTTCACTTGATTCCATTTAAATTTCACAAATATTGTATCAAGTGTTCGCTTAACGATTGTTGTGCTGCTATTGACAATTTATAACTTGTAATTGTAAATTTTATAGATAATAAGTATATTTAACCAATAACAGGTCATAGCTAACACTCTGGCTTAGAAATTTTCGTTTATATACCAATTTGGTTCAAGTAGATAGTTAACTTAATTACTTTTATTTATTTAGCCTATTTAAATTAGATAATTCGAATTAAATCGTGATTATCGATTATGCTTTTATATGTCTTTATTTTTCTTTATTCTATTTTGATATTTGTTTCGTTTGATCAAATAAGGTCGTTGCATTGAAACGAAGATCGCTGCAGTCTGGTTAAATAAAATATGGACCGCAAGATCTTTTTATTAATTAAATGCATATTTCGATAAATGTAGGATATATTACAATGTCGTGACTAAAATGCCACCCGATTGAAGTTGCAACTTCAGTTGACTAAAGTTACACTTGCCTAGTGGCTCTGCAAAGTCGTAAGCCGAACGGTTTGGCTGAGCTATTTAACGGCTCGGCTAACTAACGGCTCAGCTTGTGTTGACGTGGTGCCGTGAACCGATTACATTATTACTACGTGTATAATATGCCGTAATTATAACTAATTTAATATTATAAACTTTCGTATTGATAATAAACTTTCATTTTATAATAAACTTTCATATTTATAACAAATAAACTATAACAATATGTTGTAATATTTCGTAAACTATTTGTTACGTATAAATATTTTTTTCCTTTTTGGTACTAATAGATCTTAACGTCCTTTCTTGTATTAATTCTCAAAACTCACCAGACTCTTTGCAGCGTGTACACCTTTCTGAAAAACGCGTACAAACTCATGGTTGGAACGTGGTATTAAGTTTGAAACTAATACTTTTAAAAATCTGATTTTATTTTATTTTATTTTTTAACCAATTTTTTTTAAAAAAAATCATTTTTTAAAAAAATTTTTTTTTCTTTAGAAAAGATGGGGTTTATAAAAGATTTTTTTTTCTTATTTCTTTTAAAAATTTTTGTTTTTAAATAATATGTTTTTATACTATTTCTGGTTTGCTCATTCGCAAATTATTAATTACTAAAATATCTTTATTGAAAACAAAGTTTCCATAACTATAACAGTCACAGGACATGTCCTTCCCCGATGATCTTATTAGTAATTTTTCGTTGTGTAACATACATCGGCATGTCTTTTTCTTTTAACTGCTTCGATTAATTAACAGCAAATAATATTCAATTTTAAACAAGTTTTACTTTACAGCTTTCATGCTTTTGTTTCATACCAGAAATACCCATATTACTTTATTTTTTACAAAATAAATCAGGTCTAAAACTTGCAATTTTTTAACACAACTGTCAAGATTCTCTTTGAAGTACAGTCTGACCTCTCTATAATCACCAAGTCCATCGCGCCCTATTTTGGTGATTGTATAGAGGCGTAACTATAAACAAAATACTTGTTATGGTCATGTGACCAAAGGCCAATAAGTAATATTTGCACATATTTAAAATTATTAAAAAATTTAAAATGTTTGATAGTGAATAACTCTTGATCCAGTGGTCCAATTTGAATAAAACAACTACCAGAGTGTTAGATTCAATGAGACGATTCTAAAGAGTCCAAAATTATCCAAATCTAATTACTAAATGCTAATATCTTTAAGGAGTTTTCACTCAGATGTTTAAATTTAATTAATTCTTAAACATGTAAAGTGATACAAATCCTTGATCTCAGATTGTGTAATCCAATTTTAACAACCTTGGGCTCATTAGAATTGTCACATCAAGATGAACATTTTATGTTTGTTTCACCCAAATTGGACCACTGCATCAAAAGTTATTTGCTGTCAAACCTTTATAGAATATTTTAAATAAACATAAATATGAATATTGGCCAATCAGATTTTATAATCCATATTTAGTCAAAATTGGTGATTATAATGAGGTTTATTATTAATAAAATGGATAAAAAATCAAAATTTTTTGGTAATAGTGATTATAAGTAATATGTACTATAATTAAAGCTGAGAACATTTAAAATCTTAAAGGTAGCTACCCTTGGCACAACTACTAAGCATATGCCACATTTTGCCATATAAGTAGAAGTGCTACATGCCATATAAATGCTATAAGTGTCATATACTGTATAAATACCATAGGCTATATAAATGCTGTATGCTATATAAATAATTACATAAGTAGTACTTTGACCCGAGTCAAATAAAAATTCATTAAGTTCTTTTTTACAGCTGTTTATAAATTCTAAGACCCTATAGGGTGTGGCGACTTAGAGAAGTTGCCAAGTTGTCACCCCCCAAGCGGCAGGTCGAGAGTTCAAATCCCACTAGTGACGATAATGAAAAAGATTCCTGTGTTCGGTAACTGTGTCTCAGATTGGTTGGGTATGAATCCTGTAACCTTGGTCCTACCATCGTGAATGTGAGCTTTCTGGCGCAATTGTGTTTGTTACACTGCAAATCCAGGGAACCAGAAA
Source organism: Gigaspora rosea (assembly GCA_003550325.1). NCBI lineage: Eukaryota > Fungi > Glomeromycota > Glomeromycetes > Diversisporales > Gigasporaceae > Gigaspora > Gigaspora rosea. Next base: position 8,174 of record QKWP01002059.1, on the reverse strand, counting down.
AACAGAAACCCATTTGGCAAGTCCCGAGTAAGGAGGTAGAGAAGATCTAATAAGTGCTACCAAAATAAGGTTGTACTGGGGTCGGAACGAACCTTATAAGGGCAATGTAGTTAACGATGTGGCCTTGGCGCAAGTTACTGAAGACCACGATAGTTATATGATGTGGGACATATTCTTGTAAGTGGCTGGCAATTTCTACGAGGGTAAAGTAGCCCTAAGGTCGGTAGTTATTGTGAATAACCCTAGAAAAGCCATAATATATACTGGCTTATAGGTAAGATAGTAATAGGAGAAGCATGGGTCAGAGAGTTTAAATAGGCAGGTCCCATAGTTGGTCTGCAGATATGACAGCTAGTGTAGAACCTTCGGGCGGACTACTTAAATTAGGCACCAAAAGTGCACGTGTGGCTAGTTGTACACTCATTCATGTAACAAATATTACAAATATTCAATAAAACCGTCGGCCAAAGTAGACGGCCATTAAAAAAAAAAAAAAAATTCTAAGACCCTATGAAAAAAATCTTTTGGAATTGTTCGCATAATTGAAATTATCTGATTTTTTGATCAGAAAACTGACTCTGTTCTGAACATTTTAAAGGATGTTTGTTGAATGTTTTAATCTGTTTTTTTTATACAGTTTTTATGGGTTTTTTATATGATAATTTTTAATCAAAAATTTTCTTTTTTTACATTACATACAAACATCATAATGAAACAGTACAAATATAAAATCCTGTTTAAAAAATTGACTCTATTCTGAACAATTTCTGACAATTTTAGGCCATCATCAATCCTAACTCTACCTAACAATATACGGCATTTTAATAACGAACGCAGTTATCTATACTAACACTATCAAAAAACTAATTTAACCCAATTTCACTGCTAAACCTACTACAATAAGCCTAACCCAACCCTAATTTTGTTACTAACTCTACTATAATCTATCCAAACATCCTAACTCTAACCCTAACCTAAACTACAAGACAAGTCTACTACCTATTTCACACATTAAAAGCTTACCAAAACTATGATTTACAAGGCTCTTGTTAGTTGCACCAATGGACGATAGTAAACGGCATTGGCACAAGGGACCTAAAAAAAACCAATCAACATCAGCACTGATGCGACAATGACAAACTGCATTAGTATAAAAGGTGTAATGAAAGTAAGAAACTCCAAAACGTCAATGCCAACAATAAAGATATCATTAAAATGCAAAGAAACCTACTAATGGCAATACCAATTAATGACGACACCATAAATGATGAGACATCAACAACAAAAGCACTATTAGGCAAAACAAGCAATGGCACCTATAAGGGGCATCCATAAATAACATTATACATTATACAAAAGAGGGGTTGGATGAACAATGTTTTTCTCAATAAGTAGAGGAGTCAAAAAATATAACGTAATTTTTTTAGAAAAAATTGTCTAAAAATTGAACCAGTAGTCCAAATTTAATGATTTTAGTACTATTCGATTCGTTTTGGCGAGAGGAGTCGAATGGTACCAATTTCATTTCATTTGAATTACTGGATCAAAAGTTATTGGCCAAATACTATTGGTTATTATTTTTTCTTATAAAATTACTATAAAATTAATAGTTTTTGTGAATAACTATTGATCTAGTTATCCGAATGAAATGATTTTGGAATCAGTAGATTCATTTTACTGAGACGAGTTGAATAGTATCTAAATCATCCAAATTGGATTACTGTATCACAATATATTCAAGTTTTTGTGAAATTTTATATATAAACATACAGATTTTGAAAAATTTTTTTATATAGTAGAGGGGTCAAGCACTACTATGAGGGGGTACATAACGTTATTTATGGATACCTCCTAATGGTTATACCTACAGGGACAGCACCTACATGTGGTGATACCTACAACAATGACACCTATAGCGACAATACCTACAAGTAACGTGATTGACAAGCAAGACAAAGGTCAACAGATGCCAAAAATACAATCCTACACATATAAAAAGTTAGATTAGTAAAAAAAAAGTGATATGTATATAGATCTGTGTAATATATAAAATTCAATAATTTTAAACAACATAGTTTTGGCTAATTTTTTTTTTTGTGAAATGACAACTCACAAGTTACAGTATACAACGGCATACAATACTAGTTACAGTATATGACACTTATGGCTTACTACTTTATTACTACATATGGATAATGACAACATGGTCTAAAGGTAGTACAGCCTTTATGTTATAGCCGTAATGCCATATATAGTTACTACTCTAAAAAATGTTCCTAGCTTTAACTGTAATAAGGTTTTTTTATTATATTTTAAATCTGTTGCACAATATTGGGTACTTATATAGAGGTGTGACTATATGGAGTGTAACTATAGAGTGGTCAAACTATATTACAAAACAAGGTCAGATTTGCTTTAATAATAACTGTGAATCAAGAGCATTACAACTCTCATTATTGATGAAAGGGCACTTTAGTTGTGGTTTAAAGCATTTACTAAAAGAGGCCTTTTTATAAGTAGATTGAAGAGTTAATTCCAATTATTTTTACCTTTATTCCTCTTTGTAGAGTCTACAAAAAAGATCTTTTTGCTATGATCTAAATGATTATATACTGTATAACAAAACAGGTATTTAAAAAGATCTTTAAATATTATTTAAGTTTTAAATTGTATATGAGTAATAAGATCTATGTCTGATATTGCAATAGTTGTACAGATCTGTTTATTTTTTTACTAATGCTAATACAATATCACCTTTTTTAGTTTAAACCTTGAAGTTAACACTTTTTTCTTTTATAGGTCAATTTCATTAAGCTTAATTGTTTCTGTTTAGTATTGGTTGTGGAGTTGCCATTCTAGTAAGTTTTATACTTATTTTCTATAATAGTTTCATATGATGTTTCACTTGGAGTTTCATGATATACAAGGTATAAGGTTTTTTACTTATTATCAAAAATCTGTAAAAACAAAATTTGTGGAACAATTAACATTAGATTTGTTATTATAATTGAATATAAACCATTTTTTATTCATTATTAGTTATCAAAAAATTGTATAAATAGTTTTGCTAGTAAAACATTTAATTTTGAATATTGTTATAATAAAGAATTGGAGTTAAAAAGATGAATATTATGCATTTACTTATAGTCTGTTCTACTATCATGCCCCATCTTTGCAGATTTTTGATAATACTACTGTATATAATATTAGATTTTTTTTTAAAAAAGGAATTAAATTTAAAAGAATAAATATAAGCCCATTATTAAAAATTTACAGAAATAGAAAAATGCTTAATGCTGGATATTATTATAAAAATGGATTGAGTTGAAAGAGTAAGTGCAAGACATCAACTTTTTATTAAAAATCTACAAAAATGGGCACATTAGTTGAGAGTATTACAATAAAAAAATTAGAGTAATATATTCTATTAGTATAGTCTATTTCTGCAAATTTTTGATAATACTAAATAATATTATGAAGTTGAAAAGGATGAGCATATAATATTAACTTTTATCAAAAATCTATAGAAATAAAGCACACTAGTAAAAATGTTTAATTATTTTTTGTTTCTTGTCTAAGGTAAAAAATTTGGTTTTAAAAAATTAATCTATTTCAATTTCTATTCTTTGGCAAGTTTCATTTTTATTCAAATAAAGCAGGTTGCAAAAAATCTATTACCAAGCTTTTGAATATTTTTTAATTTATTAAAAGGAATCTACTCATTAAATCTTCATATTCTGTAGATTTAAATTGAAATTTTTTAATATCTATTGATATTCTTATTTTTATATATCAACTTTGTGTAGTTTTCTGAGAGTTATATATTTGACACAAAGTATTAGACATGTTATATTAGTTACAATTTGCATATTTTCTGTACATATTCTTTTTCTAAGGCCAAGTTCTGTAAAAAAATAATTTTCTTGAAGCAAACTTAAAAACTACCAAAATTATTACAAAAAACTTTGGAAGAACTCACTAAAAAAATGATAAACTTGCAGAAGAAACCATGATAAACCTTCAAAAAAATCTATGAATATTTGCTAGAATAAATACAAACTTATTAAAAACTCAAAAAGTAATAATAAAAAAATATACTGAAGAAAAATAATAAATTAGTAAACTTAAAAAACTCTTCAGGCCCAAAATATAAAAAAAATAAAAAATGGCTAAGCTATCCAAATTGTATGACTTCATGATCTCCAATCCAAGGCTTTAATAATGGCTTTAACAACAACTCCAACAATGGCTTCAATAATAACTCCAAGGCTTTAATGATAGTTTTAAAGCTTCAACAACAGCTCCAATAATGACTTCAATATGGCTCCAGTAATAGCTCTAGTAACAACTCCTAAAAAAAAGAAAAAAACTAGTTATTAATATCATAAAAAAACAAATACAAAAAAAAATAATGATTATCAAAAGAATAATTATTGTTTATATATGATCACTAATTTGTATTGATTGGTTAATTATTAGTAATATGATATATTACATACAAATTTTTATATATAAAATTATACAAAAAAATATATAAAATTACTATAAACTTGTTAGCCAAGATTAGTTTCAATCTATATATTAATTTAAAATTAAATTTTGCAATTATATAGAGCAAAAAAGGAGAAAACCTTATTTTTTTTGCCAAGTTAGGGGCATGCCATTTATTACGTAATTTTTACTATGGATACATGACCAGAGGTAGTTATTATGTCCATATATTATATTAATCAATCAGAATTAGATAAAATGATCATATCATACATGGGTAGAGGTGGTTATTAAGTAAAAAATATTATATAATAAATGGCACGCCCCTTACTATTTGCTATTATTTTTGCACAAAACAAAAATATAACCTTGCCAAAAATGAATATTTACTAATTTTAAATTAGTAATTATATATAAAATCATACTTTGAACAACTTTACTTAGGCGACTAAAGTAGGTACCTTGTAAGGAAAGCGCCAGAAATTACCTGATTAGGGGTTCACTAAGTAGCTGACCCCCTACCCTCCACCTGATAATTTTTCTAAGCATTTGATTGGTTAAAATTTAATAATATATATATATATTAAAAATTAGATAACTTTTGATCTACTAGTCTGTTTTGGATGCTTCAACTACCAAAATGTTCATTTTAGTGAGATGATTCTAACAAGCCCAAAACTATCAAAATCCAATTACAGGATCCCAAGATCGTTCAAACTTTGTAAAAATTTAATTGATAATCTGTCTAGAATAGGCGAAATGTGGTGTGTTTCCATCTAAAAATTTTTCATACTAAGTTAACAAAACATGTCCACTAATTGAAAGTTGTAGAGCTCATTGGGACGCATCTAACAGTGGTTAGATCATCCAAATTAGCCTAGTGAATAGCGAGTTATCGTCAAAAAATGATTGGTCGACTATATAAAATCTGTGATGGAAATCACATATAAAAATCACTATAGGCGAAATGTGGCGTGCTTCTATTTAAAACTTTTTTTTTACTAAGTTAACATAAATGCTCACTAATTAAAAGTTGTAGAGCTAATCGAGTTGCATCTAACGATAGTTAGATCATCCAAATCGACCTGATGGATAGCGAGATATTATTGAAAAATGATTGGCTGACTATATAAAATCTCGATAAAACAATGTATTACATAGAGATTTTATATAGTTGGCCAATCATTTTTTGATGATATCTCGCCATACACTGGGCTAATTTGGATGATCTAACTACTGTTAGATGTGTCTCGACGAGCTCTACAACTTTTAATTTTGATTTTTAAGGTGGAATCATGGCTCAGTCTTTATTAAGCTATAGTTATTATTACAACATCCTTGACTATTGCATTGGATTACTACAACTACCAGTATCGAAACTTAAACTATTTACCTACGACCTAAACCTATTAGAATATCCTATATGTCCCACTTATATAATCAACCTGGTTTTTTGCATCTTATTTGACCACTAATAGTGCCTGTAGCACTGCCGCCACCGGGTTCGTATCTCAAACTATTTCTTAAATGCTGCCGCAACCTGGCCGTATTTCAAGCCACTGCCTTCTTACTAGTATCTGTAGTATGACACATGCCCTTACAAAGTTTACCAACCCCGGTACTTCTCACGTTCCTCTTCTGGTTTCTTTCCAGTTGCTTTCCTTACCCCTACCTTGCTTTCTTTCCCCCGGTTACATTTCTACTTCCAATCCGAGGACCCAGAAGGAGTGGTCTGCCATTGGCGAACCCAATGGTCTCCCTCTTCTTGGTACATGCTTTCATAACACATGTCCTTTTCTTCCAGTGCGACTCTAGTAGTCTGATTGGTAGAGCCCTGCCATAGGTCCTTTTGTCATAAGTTTGCTTCCAGTCAGTCCGCTTCTCGGTCAGTTTGCTTCCAGTCCGTTCCCGTCCGATTTCTGTTTAAGTACTATCAGAGGTCAGCTATCTCTTTGCTCGGGTCTTGCCAAGTATGGTTTCCTTTTGTTCTGTGGTCCTGTGCATAACACAGCGCCAGAGCTTCCAATACGAGTTGGTATAACCCAAAAACAGATTTGTACATCCAAGCTCGGAGTCCAAGTTACCATAACACAAGTAAATTTTTAAAATCATCTCCAGTGGAATTTGAACTCTGTACCTTTTGTTACAACTACTTGGGGTGACAACAATCAACTATACTATGTCACCACACTCCTCTACAACTTTTAATTAGTGGGTATTTATTGTTAACTTAGTAAGAAAAAAGTTTTAGATAGAAGCACGCCACATTCCGCCTATAGTGATTTTTATGTGATTTCCGTTAAGGATAGGAATTGGTTAAAAATTTTTAGTCAATTAGTCAGTCGACTAAAACTGTTAGTCGCCAACTGGCTAAAAATTGACTAATCTATTAATCAACTAATTGATTAGTCGACTAATCAACTAATCGATTAGTTAATTACCAATTCGGATAAGATCAGCACTATAGCTATATTATTACTATATTTGGAATTGGGAATAAACAAATATATAAACAATATATTAGTAAATCTGTTTTAGGCCTAATAAAAATTTTTTTTGTACTAAGTAAATATTATTTTTTGATATAAATAAAGTTGTAGAGCAGGTTCTTGTGCATCTACTAGTAAAATTTCATTAAAATCAGACTAGTAGATAAGAAGATATGAGTAAAAATGTCTTTAAAATTCTTCAAATCATATAAAAATTTTATATATATGGGGCGCAGGCAATAGAAACAGCCCATTTTTACAAATTTTTTAAAATCGAGTTTTTATTAGATTTATATAAATTTTGATGTGGTTGACATTTTTAAATTAAAAATGAAAGTCAATTTGCATAATAAAAAATCAAGATAATGTTAAAGAAAAATTACACGAGCTGCATAGAGCCAACATATCACGATATTACCCGATAGTCACATGTTCCATTTAACCAATCAAAATCATGAAATTTGATTAATCCCGGATCAGTCTGAAAATCAAAACAAATAATTAAACTCAATTATCTCAAAATAAAATATATGTAAAAATGGGCTGTTTCTATTGCCTGCGCCCCATATAGGCCTGATCCAGATTTTGTACTACCTTGTTTATATATTTGTTTTGCCCCAATTCTAAATATAAAAGGATTGCTGATCTTATCTGAATTGGCAATTAACTAATTGATTAGTCGACTAATCGACTAGTTAATTAGTTAATTAGTCGACTAGTCAACTAATTGACTAGTTGATTAATTGATTAGTCAACTAATCAACTAATCGACTAGTTGATTAGTTGATTAGTCGATTAATTGATTAGTTGATTAATTGGCTAGTTAATAAATATACAAAAAAATTGAATACCAGAAATATAGCAATAAAAATATGAAATAGATAGTTAATCTTATCGACTACATCAGCAAATTTAATAGGCCGAAACATAGCGCAATAATTTACGAAGTGTAATAACAACGCAATATTACATAATAACTTTCGCAATATAGCGAAATATAAAATTACGAAATATTACATAAGATTATTACACAATATTATGCAAGAAATTACGCAATATAACGTAGAATAATTCAAAATAATTCGAAATCGATTGAGATAAATTACTATGAACAAAGAGTGCAAAATAATTCGAAATAATTCGAATTATAATAAAATGGATTAATTTAATTAAAAATATTTAAAAATAAAGAGC
>QKWP01002058.1:33507-75138 GCA_003550325.1 Gigaspora rosea | reverse complement strand
AAGATGGGTTGGTAACTATCAAGGGTAAATTCGGATGCTAATTTTCAAAAAAATGGCCTTTTTAATCTACTTTTGGCTTATATTAAATACATGAATTTCATAATGTTCTACGTACTTAATTATAAATGCAAAGCTGGTTAAAAAGGCCGTTTTTGTGTAAATTCGCTCTATAATAAATTTTCGAGCAAAATTTTTTTGATAATCCTCGATCATGATTGGTCGATTTATCCAACTATGCCGATCCGCTGATATGATTTAATTAGTAGTACATGTGATTTGTTTATATCAATTTATGCATTGTAGTTCATTTTTACCAATGAGTCCAATCCGCCCATATAATTCCGGGTCAAAATATATTCGAATATTCTAATATTCTCATTCATCGAATCAGACCTCTAGTTGAGATTGTGGCGCATGCGTGTGGCTCTTTTACCCGCTTTAGCGAACTTCTAAAATAGCATGTCTTCTTGGAAGCACTGGTCAAAACGAACTCTTCGACAGCTCATTAACTAACTGGTAAAGCGTGCTTTTGTAAATTTATAATTCTTTTATCTGTAATCTCCCGCAGTTTCCACGATCTTATCGATTGATGATTGACCAATTAAATTGTACGTACTCACGTACATAAATTATAGTCGTAAAACTTTCTTCATTATTGATTTAATTTCGCCATAGCACCTATTCATTCAACAAATTATTTCTTTTGATGACGAGTGCCGAGTCTTTGCACTTAAGTGTGCCCTTGGAAGTTGTAGATTGTAGCTGTAGCGGCTTTGGAGCACATGTCTGGTGCAACGGTCACCAACACGCTATTACAACGAAGGACAATTTTGTGTATCTCATTTGCGAAAACGAACATATTATCGAAATCCAGATAGATAAAGACATCGATAGCATCTGGTTTCTATCTAACGTTAACCTTGCGATGTTAAATATTCGAACAAAAGCTAAAGTCATTGTGCGTAATAAAGAAGATCATCCTACTCCGGATAGTGAGAAAATGTTTATATTATGTGCTACGCGTGATTTAATCGCTTTCAAGGTAAGAATATGTCCGTATAATTTAAAAGAGCTATAGATCCCGTATTTATTCATTACAACTTTGTCTTCATCAAACATCAAGAAATTTATAAGTCATTTTAAAAATCCGGAATATAGTGTTCAAATAAAGCTAATGGATGATGATAAATTTAAAAGTTCAATTCAAAAATATTTTGACTCTGATGGGAATGTGCTTCCATCTGGAAAGATTAAAAATCCGCTTCCGCTGATGAGAACACAATTGTTGGGTCGCAATACATCTCCGCAAACTTCTAGGCATGGAAAAGAGATATGTAGAAATACCTCAGTATCATCTTCAGCCAATTTAACAAATACCGCTTCACATTCAACACTGCCAAATGCGAATTCAAACCATTTAAGTAATTCAACGGGTACGGGAGTTGCAAAGTCAAGGACAAAGTCATTCCGCATTTTTATAAGTCCATCAAGTTATTAACATTGAGCAATCACATCGTCTTAAACGTACTAAAACTTCTACAAATTTCCAGATGAAGAAGAGGTTATCGTAGTTTCTTCTATGAGAAAAAGAAACAGTTTAAATCGTAAAAGATCTGGCCCATCTTCGGATTTGGCAAACGAGACCGAAATGAATCACGAGTCGAATCCAGATTTTTTAACAAAATTCAGTGGAGGACGTCTTAAGAAAAAATATAAATCTTCAACAGACATTGTGACATATTCGAACCATAGATCTAATAATAGTGCCAAATCACCAAGAACTTACGATGACGATTTCATAATTTCTCCGAACAAAAAACGTACTAGTTTAATTTCAACTCAAACTCGTCAAAGGGCAGATTCATCATTGGATCAGGTGGAAGAGACCGATGTACGATTTAGGAGGAGATTTAGACTCTCAACTAATTCGGGTAATAATAGCAAAGAACCCTCTTCTACACTCACCAAAGAAAACGCTAGTACATCACCGAAGTACGTAGATCCTGATTTGGTAATACTTGACAGTCCTGATAGAAGATCAAAAATACAGAGTCTTGGTAGACGTGATCCAAATAGGTAATTTAATTGGTTTTAATTCACTCGTAAAAATTCACTTGTAAATATAATAAACTTGTTTAACATAAATTTTCTCCTTAGCAAGTTATTTGAATACCATTGTGTTGGATATTCATCACTTTTAATCACGGGATCAGATTACAATCGTTTAATAGGCATGGACGAGTTGAACGACAATCTTATTGTATTTTATATGAGGTATTATACATAATTTTTGGTTTTTTTTTCCAATATTATTTATGCACACTAAGTCTTAAAATTTAACATAGATATGCTCTGAATCAGCTTCGTGAACACGATGAAGCTAAGGCGAGAAAGTATTATTTATTCGACTCATACTTTTATAAAAAATTATCTGATCTTCGCGACGCAAAGTAAATATTTTGTAATATCTTGTATTTTTTATATTAATAAATTGAAATTATGTTATAATTAATGGAGGCTTTTTTTTTATAGGACGGAACCAAATGAAATTTATAATCAGATGTCAAGATGGATAAAGAAAAAGAAAATCGACCTTTTCGATTTTCAATATATATTTGTTCCAATTTGTGAAAAGTATGCATTTCAATTTTATTTTTACGCACTATCTTGGTAATGATTATAATTATGATTAACGTGATTGATATATATATATATATATATATATATATATATATATATTGTTTAGCGGACATTGGTATTTGGTTTTGATCATTAACCCAGCTGCGCTCGGAGATAATAGAATTGCGGACTGTTATATTGCAATATTTGACTCTATTGCCGAAAGTTTTAAGCACAGCCTTACGGTGCGGACTATTACAAACTTTCTATTTGATTACACACGAGACACAAGAAAGGTGACCATTGAACGGACATCAATTCCTCACTTATTAGTAAATTCACCCAAGCAAAAAAACAATGTTGATTGTGGTATATACGTACTTCATTTTACCGAAACATTCATGCGGAATTCTGAAATCCTCAGACGGCAAATTATCAAAGCCAAAACAAATGAGAATTCCTGGAAGCCATTTGATTCACTCGAAAAGCGCAATTCGATTTTGGATATAATCGATAATTTAGCAAATCAATACTTGTTGCATATTTAAATAACTTTAGTTGCAGAATTCATTATTAATCTAATATGTAATAAAATGATGAACTATGTGCTGATCTGATATGTCATTGTCGTTCAAAAATGTTAGAATTCTTTTACGCAATGACTTTTGATATTTCAAACTTTTATACTGTAAAAAGGCACCAGTTTTATCTCTGATAAATTACTTGATCTGATTTTGAATAATCAGTTACCCGAAATTATTTCGAAAATCAGATCCTTTAGCATAATTTCAAAATAACACTCATGCATAAGTAGATTTATAAGATAGTAATAATTAAATCAGAAGATTGATCAATTTATCTTGAAAAAATGTGTAGGTATGTGTTGTTTTCGTTGGGGTACAAAAATTTAATGTAAATTTTTATATAGAATATAATTTTACTTATATACTGTACGTATATTTGTTTTATAATATAATATGTATATACCGTAAAATTTTGTCTTCTAAAAGATTCTTTAGATTTTTTCACATAGAAAGCTTGTAACGGTCTTGTAAAAAATATGCTTTAGACTGTATAACGATAAATACAATTTGTATTGGAAAAATTGGAAACACAAATATAAAGTATTTTATTTAAAAAATTTATATAATAAATTTATTATTTTTTCTGGAATTCTTGTACAATTTTTTCGTGAGGTTCTTTTTAGTTTTTTTAGTTTGTGCGTTCAAAAAATCCTCGAATATCAATCAACTCATTTACATGAAATCGAATTGATTTATGTAACATAAAAGCGGGCATCTGCACTATTTCGAATAAAACGAGGCGCGCCATTTTTAAACGCTTATCAAGTTTTTACGATATTTTAATTTACTCGCGATGTCGCGCGACTTGCGTAATATGACATCACATATCGCGTTTAAGAAAGTTTTAATATAAATTATATTCTATTTAATAAATATTTGAATGAATTATCCAGATTTTACATGACTCAAATGACCATATAGATTAGATTATTCACCTCGACTAATCAACAAATTTCGTGTAACCGAATATTCGCTTTTAATTGACTATTCATTTTTAATCGTGGATATCCGATCTCTAGATCATCGATCAAATGTTTCGTATCGAAATAAACCTTCACTCATTGAGTTTTTTTTTTTTTAATTCTGTCATCACCGAGCATCGGTCAAAGTTAAAATTTATCTATTGTTAAATTTTTTTTATTTATTATAACAAAAAAAAAAGACAATGATAAAAATTTAATATTAGGCTAATGATCGAAATTCTGGAATTTGACCAAACAATGCTCGAAACTCATCGATTCCAACCTCTACTGCCTCTAATTACGAAATACATCATCTGATAAATTGTGCAGTTCCGATACTATCATACGGCTTTTTATCTTGTTAATTGAAGCAAGTTACTAATTGTTTGTTTTATTTTATTTTAACAAATTGTCATTCGTTTCATTCGTTTATAACATAACAAAAAAAACCACCTATTAAATACACTATATTGGATCTTGCCTTGTTGCTCATGTGACCTACAGCTGTCCATAGCATCGCGTCTATCTACTTCGTCCTATATTCCTACTATTTTCTTTGGTATCTGACCTGTTCAGTTTGGATAACAACCTTTACGCGTATATTCGATATCCAGGCTGCCGCGCGGGCTATCGAAACCCATAATTATCCAATATCTTTCTTCCTCAGAGCCTTTTCCATTTATTCCTGGTGACCAGGCTTGGCAATGGATATACTCCATTGAAAAATCGCTAACCAATAGAGTCAATGGAGTTAGTTATTAATTATTCCATTGACTCCATTCACATTATTCTAATGGAGTGTTGTTCTCCATTCACCCCAATGGATAAATGTGCCAACCCTGCTGGTGACGGATGGACGACAAAGCTAGACTTGCGTCGAGTTAAAAGCAAAGATTAAAGAGTAAGAAAATTTTTCCATTTTTCTTTCTTAAATAGTCATTCACTATGTCTCAGTCTTATCATCACCCAATTAATCAAACAGACATTCATCATACAATGCATCATACAAATCGCTCATTCGACTCATAGGCATAGAGTTCCAAATCGTTAATTGAAAAACCAACTATATTTAGTTGGCAAAGATATATTTTAATTATTTACGCTACAATGCTTTGATACAAGGCTATCAACTAGTTATCAACTCACTATATATATAATTTATATTAATCAACTAAACAACTATTAAATAATAATGATATAACAGAAATCGCAACCATGATTAGTAACTAATAGTATGGTATCGGGCAAGCATTTTTTATTTCAATTTTACTAGTTTTCAATGTGTTTTACACCAACTGGTTATCCTCCGAAGCATAAAGACATTATTCTTCGGATATAATATGAATTGCTCCAGGTGCCAGTACTTTACAGTTGTCATTTTTCAAATTTCACTGATTGAAAAATGATTCGGGCGATTCCTGACGTAACATATTAATCATATTAATAATTTAAGTACCGGTAGTTCTTTTAGTGTCACATGTTCATTTTTTTATACTTGAATACTATATTTGAATCGACCTTTTTTTTTAAATCAATGCTAGATGTTGGACTCGTCATTAAATGGTAAATTAGATTTGACCATTTTTAATCAATTTTACAATATATAATCTATTATAGTAGAATTCGGATCCATTATCCGTTTCATATTAAATTTAACGGATATCCGACGGATTTTAATTGCTAGTGTAGCTAAAACAGTTTAATTAATCAAACATTTTTAACTATTACATTAGCAGGAATTTTCTTCTTTAGCTTGTTATATGTAAAGATGTGTGCGCCTTATGAATAACCAAAAATTTAAAACCTTAATTGTGTAAAGAAGGCTTTCTTCATATTATATATTAAATTTTATTAAAAACTTTTGTGATAGTTTTAATGCTGGATCTTTTTTAAGATTTGGCTTTCATTAATGTTTTAATCAAAAAAGTCATGTGTTTGTTACGAATTAGTTTTAATAATCGAAAATTTAAAATCGTAATTGTGTAAAAAAGTATATGAATTTTATTGTAAGTTTTTTGTGATAGTTTTAATGCTGAATCTTTTTAAAACTCAGTTAAAGAATATTGCCAAAGCATATCTGGGTGCAAAAATACATACGTAGAAATCCGTACTACTGTAGTAATTTTTATTATAATCTTAAATATAAACTTGATTATTTGGTATATGAAATACCCCAGTGCGACATACATCTAGTTTGAAGGGGGGTTTTTTCTCGAAGAACTAGTTAAACATCACGGTATAAACATTCATTTGATTGGCATGAATGACAATCGACCATTCAAATCGTAAAATTTATTTGGACAATCGACCAATCAAATCGCCAAATTTTAATTAAATTTATAAACTAAAACGTGTAAAATTTATTAGACACTAAAATATTGATATTGAGAATTAATTTAACAAAAATCCTAAAGTTCAATTATTCATAGTTTTGTTTTTGAATCTAGAACCGAACTCAATTTATTTTTGAAATATTACATTTTTCCAAATTACATGCCGTTAATCTATACTTCCAAAAAAAAAAAAAAATACACCGCATTATTGAATCACCCAGGGCGACCACCAAAAACGTTGTGACGTAATTAGACAGTTGGCCTGCATTAACCTAATTTAGGCCAATGATCAAAATTATATTTAACCAAAAATTATTTTAGTATATTTTTACTTAATGGACGGCTGTGGTTCATTTCGCGTAATTTTGGTCCGGCTGCGCCGTGACTACGTCACAGCTTTTTTGATGGCCGCTTTGGACACTATTATTACCTGAAAAAAATTTTTTTTTTTTATGCCTCATGGTAAAAGAAATTTTTTGTAGTAAAAGAGTATAAAAATAGTACACAGAAGAAAATCACCGCCACCGTTTTTTTTTTTTTTTTTTTTTTTTTTTTTTTTTTTTTTTTTTTTTTTCGCACAAACTTTATACCCCCCCATATATCCTCCATTAATCACCGTGTTAATATAAAGGTGTAGATTCTTCAATTCCTCCTCCAAGAGCTGATAAATGCGTAGCTCAAGTTAAGAAAAAAAAAGTAAGATGAAAGGTAGTATAAACGGTAGAATAAAAGGTAGAATAAAAAAGGGGAGGAATAACCATTGAAATAATGTGTAAATATTTGAAATGGCCAGTGCCTTATTTAGAACCTCTGAGTATAGCATGTCAACTTGGCTAAGATAACTAACTAACTACCCACTATAAATAACCTAAACTCTAGAAGCAATATCAGTGTTATATTATAATTAATGTGAGATTAAATACTTTATACTCCTTGAGTGATTATTTATTTATTTTGTTTTTTTCAACTGTTATTGTTTTTTTTAATCTTGATCTTTATTTTGATCTTAATCTTGAGTGATTATTTATTTATTTCATTTTTAAGCAAATAAACATTTATAAAAAAAGTAGCAAGTAGCAAAAATAAAAAGTATAAATAATGAAAAAAAAGTAATGAAAGAAAAAAGTAATAAAAAAGAAAATTAACAAATGAAAAAAGGGCGGTATATTGGCATATTAGATATAATAAAAACAAAAAATGAATAAATGCATTTAATTTGAATAACTTTTTTTAGTAATCCATAAACATGACCAGGGTAACAACACTAAAAAAAAAGTTATCCAAATTAAACCACATTTATTTATTTTTATTTTTATTATGTCTATCTATCTAATTTATATTGTATTTATCAAAATAATCAATTTTTAACAGAAAATTATGGGTTAATAAATCATGAGTTTCAAAACACTATTTATGAGTGTACAACAAAAACAATATAGTTAATATACTGTGTATTAAAGAAATCATAGAATCTTAAAAGATCTTTAAAAAATGCAAAACACCATAAAGCATCTTTAAGGAAAAATCTCTTAATCAGTTTTTTACAAGCTAATATATCTACTTTTACAAAGTACTTTTTTGTCTTTTTACAATTCTATACAATTAGTATACCCAATACCCAAACTTAAAAACTAATTCTAGCCAACACAGATTGTATCAATATTATTTTAATCTTCACAGAAGGGCTATCCAAATAACATATATCATAGTAAATACTATTTTAAAATAGCTAACATGTGTATTATATTTAAATCAAATTTTTAGTAGATTCTAATTAATTTATATTGCAATAAAATTCTAATTAATATAGTAATAAGTAGATTTAAAATTAAAATTTAGTAGTTATCAAATCATTAAAGCAAACAAAATTAAAAATCTAATTTGTCAAATCATCCTATACTGTAAATTTTAAAAATGATTAAGTTACAATATATTTAAAAGCTTATTAAATTTTTCAATAACAGATTTGTTAAATAACATTGTAATAATTTTATTTATTTTACAACTAGATTATAATCCTATATAAAGTTTTTTAAGATTTATTTACAATTAGGGCCTAATATTTATTAGATAATATTTTAGAGAGTGAGGATCAAGCCAAATCTTATCTTATAAAAATTTTTAGCCAATTAAATTTAACTAAATCTATTACTTAAGAGTAGGGCAGTATTGTTACTGGACATAGTTCAAGCTATTTTGAGTAGACTCAAACAATTTCAAACATTGTCTGATATCTGTATTCAAATTATATCTGAGTAAATAGATTGTTACCGGACATTGTCTGCACAATATTTGTTGAACATGAACATATTCGGATATGGACATTGTCACTACATTGTCCAATGTTCAAGTTTGTACTGTAATTAAAAAAATTTATTTGTACAGTACAAGACAGCAAAAAACTATATATTTTTTTAGCATTGTTTAATGTTTAATAATTTCACACAAGTAATTATTTTAAAAATCCCTCTTACAAATTTATTATTTGTAGCCTAAACCAGTATTGTCACAGGATAGCTTTGGACAGTAGTTTAGACAATTTTGGACAATCTTGAACAATTAAATAAAGTAAAATTACTTAAAATTTTATTAAGACAATCTATTTAATTTTAACTGAAATGTGTTCAGCATCTCAAAAATATATAATCATATATTTTTTAGACAAATTTAATAATTATTAAAGCCTGTATAAGCTTTGAACAATCTTGGACGCTTGGACATTTTGGATATGGGCAAGGTCAAAAAAGGTCTTGGACAGCCAAAACGTACAATACTGGCCTAAACTACAAATTTGTAAGACAAATTTTTGATATTTTGCTTTTTAAAAAAGTTATAAGAGTTTAAAGTTCAGCAACTTTTATAGTAAAGCAGAAATTTGGCGCAGAATAATTGACCAGTCAGATTGAAGCCTAATCACGTGTGAATAATTTGATTGGTTAATATTTATTATTATTGTATAGTTTCTTATGATATGAATGTCCAATTTTTTTCCATATTGTATATCTGAAACTAAAATCAGACTTTCAATCATCAGACAACTATACAATAATACTGTTTAGTTTACAATATCGTAAATATTTTCTGATTACATGCTAGCTATAATATTGATTGGCCGATTCTCAGCCAATCAAAATTTACATCTAGTATATGATCAGAAAAATATTAATGATATTGAAAATCACCTATACAATAACTATAAATTAAAAATTACTAAAACAATACAATATACAGACAAATTATAATTAGCCAATCAGAATTTGTGTTATATACAATATTAACCAATTAGAGTTTGTATTATATACCTTAAATTTGGTGTACTTTAAAAAAAATAGATGGTTTTTGCTGTCCAGTACTGTAGTATAAAATTAATAATGTATTCACTTTAAAAATTTGCTTAATATTAAGATTGCAGTTATTCATAAATAAATAAATAATATTAAACAGAACTTGAAATTCGAGTTTTGTAGCAAAAAAAGAAAAAAATATTAATAAGAGTTGAAGTATACCAAACAAGAACTTGTAACTAAATAATTAATGCCTTGTCAAGAGCTATGAATGGTGCTGTACATTGTTTGTAGAAGAACTTGTACAATATTTCAGTCCAAGCTGTAATAGATAAATTCAAAAAGGCTTTTAAACAAATTCGTATTATTTCGCCAACAATCACTTCACTGATATAACATTTCACCAACAAATACTCACCAACAAGTTTATTTTACTGGCAGTTTGTTTCACTGAAGTTCATTTTGCTAACAAGTTTTTTTCAAAAAGCACATTAACTTTAGCTCTAATTCTATCTAATTTTATCCTGACCCTAACAACAATGACCAGAATTATTTTGTTAGTAAAATGAGCTTCAGTGAAATAAACTGTCAGTAAAATGAACTTGTTGGTGAATAATTGTCAGTGAAATGTTATGTCGGTAAAGTAATTGTTGATTAATTGATTGCCACCTTTTTAAACATTATGTAAAAGCAGCTAAGTTAAAAAGTCTAGAAATGATGAATAGTATTGGTAATTGCAATGAAATTGAAGTAAAAATAAATTACCAGGTCATATTATAGTTAGTAGGGGCTACAAAGCAAGACTAACATATATATTAAGACATTGGTTAGGTTTCGTTAGCTATTTCTGGCTGTTCTTATAAAAGGATTTAGTGCTTTTTTAATTCTTTTTCTAACTCTTTTTTCTGTTTTTTTTTCTTTAATTCCTTTTGAAGTATGTATACTGTAAGGGAGTGTCATAAATCAGGTGATTTTCATCTCTTAAGGGCAGTGTCATTAATCACCTAATTATTTTTTATCAGAGGCCTACCCCCCTCCCTCTTCCTTAATATATAAATAGTCAGGTTCTTATATATAATTTTAACTTTTTTTACCCTCCTCCCCCCTAAAAAATCACCTGATTTTTGTTACTCCCCTAAGAGGCTACCCCACCCACCCACACCTGACACCTTATTAGCCAATCAAATTGTACAAAAAATTTATATATTAATTAATAAAAAACTTTGATATTATATAACTTTTGATCTACTAAACCATTTTAGATGATTTAACTACCAAAATGATCCTCTCAAAGAGAGGATTCTAACAAGCCCAAAACTATTAAAATCCAATTACTAGATCGTAAGATCAATCTAGATTTATATAATATTATATAGTATATTAAAATATTATATAAAATTTATAGTAATACAAATCTATATTGATATTACGATCTAGTGATTGGAATTTAATAATTTTAGGTTTGTTAGAATTCTCTCTTTGAGAGGATCATTTTGGTAGTTAAACCATCTAAATTGGTCCAGTAGATCAAAAGTTATTTAATATTAAATTTATATATAAATTTATAATTTTAATTAAAAAATTTTTTATAAGTTTGGCCAGAATTTGATAATTCCGGCCAGAATTACACCTGATACATTGGCTAACCCACCCACTCACCAAAAAATCACCTGATTTCTGTTAGCTCTCTAAGGCATTCACATATTATCAAAATCGGCAAACATGAATAATTCTAATAGAATATACCAAGATTGCTATTATATACTGCTCCAAGAAGGCAATAAATTATTGCTTAATGCTACTAAAACTCTTTATAATGAAAAGCAAAAGATGCTATTCATAAAGAATTATAGAAGAATGAAAAAATTTGGGATAGAATTATTAAAATTGATAATTATAAAATGTTTAAATTCTATCTGAAGTCTGCTGAAAGAGTGGTAAACTTAAAGTATATGAAATAACTTAATACACTATAAAAATGAGCATATGCTAATTTTTGATGGATTCAGTTGTGAAAGAAATTATTAAAATGATTACAACCAATATAACACATTTTATGTTTATTAAAGCATATAATTCTTCAAAAACTATACAAAGATAGACAAGTGGAAATAAAAATATTAGTGATTGTATTAAAAAATTTTAACTTAAAGCTACAAACTATTAGAGTGCATGGTATATTATATATATCAAATCTAAATATGGTATCATATAAAAATTTATTATTAAAGATTTTTTTGAAATATTATATAACAATATCAATTACATTACAAATATTTTGTATTTTTTAATTAAAACTAGTATTTATTTTTTAACATGCAAGTTCAAATCTTTATTTAGATACACAATCTTTAAATTGATTGCATCGAATCCAAATTTTGTACAGGTAAGTACTATGTTCCAAAGAACAAAATTATAATACAAAATTTATATTTTAGTTGAAAGATTACTATTGTAAAATAGAATGAGTAGATAGTTAAGAATTTGACCTTAAAATTGAAAACCCAATTCAAATTTGTGTAAATTGTTTACAAAAATATTAAATGCAAAATTAGACATAACAAAAAAGAAAAGACCAAAAAAAAACTTGTATAAATCTCACATACCTTATATATGCTTCTGCTCACATAAAGTATATATAAATATATTGCACTTTTGACAAAAAGTTTAGCTGTATTATTTATTAAATAAATTTATTTTTGCTAGTCTAAACTTTTTTGTTAGATTTTATTTTTTCTTTTAATTTTTGCTAAATTGCTCCTAACAATTACCCTAAAAGTTCCACTTTAACTACTCTCATACTATTTTATTTCTTGCAAATTTAAGAGAAGATGTTTAATTTTTGATTTTTTAATCAAAACATCCAAAATTAAGCATTTTCTTTGAAATTTTCAAAAAATATAAAATTACCGTATATTCCTGAAAATAAGATACCTTTTTTGGACCAAAAATTACACAAAAAAACATGGGGTAGCTTATTTTCGACATATAGACATTTTTGAAAAAATTGAAAAACATACTAATAAAAAGTTGTCCAAATAACACCAAATTTTTACTATAAGTGTATTTTGATGCACTGAACAACTTTACTTAATCAAACTTTTGAAGTTTACTTAGTAAAAAAAGGTTTATATGTAGCAACTGCTAATGTATTTTTTGAGATTTTTGAAAAAAATCAGGGGTAGCTTATTTTTGAAAATCTATGGTAAATATACTAGCATAATGTATTTTTATGTTCTGAACAAGTTTTTTTAGAGTACAGAGTTAGAATTAATTAGTAAAATTTTAAGAATTATAATATTTTCTATAATTTTATGATATTAATAAAAGGGAAAATAAATTGTCGCATTTGTGACATGTCACACCCCTGCTTCGACCAATTAAATTGCACGATTTTATAAACAAAAAATTTTATTTTTTAAAAAATTTAAAATTTTACTTAGTAAAGTGTAAAATATATATAAAATAGCACATCATATAATATAAAATTTTATTCTGAACAACTTTTTCTAAGTTATAAAGATAGATTGTCTTAGTAAAAAAATGGTTTATAAAAAAAAATCAAAAATTTCCAAAGTTAGCATATATAAAACTTTTTTTTACTAAAACAATCTATCTTTTTAACTTAGAAAAAGTTGTTTATCATAAAATTTTACACATAATACTTAAACGTAAATATAGAATATATTAGTAAAAAAAAAGTTATATGTGCTAATGTTCGAAATTTTTGATTTTCTTATAAAACATTTTTTTACTAAGCCAATCTAATCTATCTTTATAACTTAAAAAAGTTGTTCAGAATAAAATTTTACATTATATGCTTTGATATCGTTATTTATTTTTATATTTTACTAGTAAAATTTTTAATTATTAAAACTTAAAATTTTTGTTTACAAAATTGTGCGATTTGATTGGTCAGAATCAGGGTGCAACATGTCGCAGGTGTGACAAATTTTTATTCCCCATTAAAAATGCTATTATATACAAAATTTTATTAATTGATTATAATATTTTGCTCTAATAAAACTTTTCAACATATAAAAATATATTATAATAGTATATTTAATTAAAAATTTAAAAGAAA
The DNA here is from genome assembly GCA_003550325.1 of Gigaspora rosea. Taxonomy (NCBI): domain Eukaryota; kingdom Fungi; phylum Glomeromycota; class Glomeromycetes; order Diversisporales; family Gigasporaceae; genus Gigaspora; species Gigaspora rosea. The sequence continues at coordinate 61,272 of QKWP01002058.1, read as the reverse complement.
ATACTTAATTTTGGATTTTTTGATCAAAAAATCCAAAATTACGAATCTTTTCTAAAATTTTCAAAAAATATAAAATTAAACATGCTATTATTATAATATATTTTTATATTAAAAAAGTTTTATTAGAGCAAAATATTATAATCAATTAATAAAATTTCAGTTTTACTAAATGCACCTATGATGTTTTATACATGTTATACAAAACTATTAGAATAGCCAATCAAATTTAAGACCAAATGCAATATAAAATTTCATTTTTTTTTTTTTATTTTTAAAAAAAAACATTTATAGTCAACTCTCTCTAATCTGAACTGCTGGGACTGCTTTTTTTTTACTATATAAAAATTTGGAAAGTTCAGTTTTCAAAAAGTTATATATGGCTTATCCAAACTTTATAATAAAATTTACTAAAAGATTTTGTTCAGTTTAGAAAGAGTTTAATAGTGTTTAGTTTAGAAAGATTCAGATTAGAGAGAAGCAACTATATATCTCAAAATTTTGCTTATGAAACTACTTTTTGGACTTTAATAAAAAAATTTTTTGCTAAATTTTGTATATATTAATCTTTAATAAAATCTCAAATCTTACCTTAACTCTAAAATAATAAAAATTTATTTTTAGTTTTATAAAAATTTATTTTTTTTGTTTTTGTTATACAAATTTGCAAATCTAATTTACCTATGGTATAAAATACTATATATGCATTTTATAATACAGTTGACTCTTATTAATAACAACCTTATTAATATCAACCTAAGCTACAAACCAAATTTTTATAAATTCTTATATATTATAATACCCTGCCTTACTATTTGTTGTTCATGCCTACCTTCATTATAATTTCCCACGAGATCATATTATGACCTGTAATCTTCCCATGGAAGATTACTGGTCACAAATAATCACATGAAAATTATAATGAAGGTAGATATGAACAACGTAAGTTAGGGTATTATTCATGAATTTCCTGTGAGCTTAAAAATTACAGCAGAGATTCCTGATGATTATATAATGCAGATGACCCAAAGGGTCATCTGTATCCTATGATTATCGAGAATCTCTGCTATAATTTTTAAACTCCCAGAAAATTAATAATACAAAATCCTCTTATATATCAACTTTAATATAAATTCTTATTGATATCATATCAACATAAATATAATAGTAGTCCAAATAGATTGATATAAACAAGAAACAACTGTAATTAATAAAATTATAAAAAATTTTATAATCTTTAAAAATTTTACTACAGTAATTGATTCTAACTTTGTGCTCTAAAAAAACTTGTTTAGAACATAAAAATACATTATGCTAGCATATTTATTTTATATTGTTTAAATATTTAAAAGAGATGCTTAATTTTTAATTTTTTGATCAAAAAATTCAAAATTAAATATCTTTTCTTAAATTTCAAGAAATATAAGTAAATATGCTAGTAAAATATATTTTTATATGCTAAACAAATTTTTTTAGAGCACTTGAATCTAAGAGCATTATCTAAATATAATAATTTAGTTTTTTTTGCATTTAGCGATCTTGCCTTTTTATTATGAACAGCACAGTCTTAGCTGCTTTGTACAAGTACAAAATATGACTACTAACGTTCTATATAAAAAAGACTCTCCAAGAGATAACTAAGCTACCTGCCCAAAGCGATCTGCCATACCAAACATTCATCTTAATCCGGTCTCAGAATCTAGCTTCTGAGTTATATTCCATCAATTTTCGACTAGTGCTGGATGCCATATCAAAACTGCCTTTCTTTTCTTAAAATTTTACCTTCTTCACAAAGAAAAAATAAAAAAAAAAGAAAAAAAAACAGAAAAAGGAAAAACAACAAAAAAAAAAACAAAATAAATCTAGATAGGTATAATCAATAGGGTTCCTCAAATTCAAATTAAATCAAATATTGGATCAATTTGAATTTGATCAAATCAAATTAACTCTGATTTGAATTTGATTTGATTCAAATATTTGAATTTGAATTTGATTTGAATTTGAATTTTTAATAGTAATTTTTAAATAAAATCAAATATTTGTCAAATCAAATCAAATTTGACCATATTTGAATTTGATCAAATCAAATATAGTCAAATTTGAATTTGAATTTGATCAAATATTTGATTCAAATATTTGAAGATCAAATCAAATTGTGGAATCCTAATAGTCAAAGTCTATACTAAACTCGTAAAGATTATATAGCATGTTATACGATCTCAGTATTATATTACAATGAAGAATGTAACTACGTAACCCTACATCTTCTAAAAGGTTGAGATTCACTAATCCATAATTTAATTTAAACTCATTCATAAACATGGGTCATTCACCGATACCACGTAGTCACTTGACAGCTTTGCGAGCACGTGACTTTTTGTGACTTTGTGCACTAGAGTTTCCATTTTCAGATGTAAACAATATTGATCTTCTGAAGGAGGTATACCAAAATTGCTATTTTTTGGAAAAATTAAGAGAAAAACCGATTAGCGGGCCAAAATAAACCAACGTAAAAAAAGTGTAGTAGTTTGTATTATATAGAATAGTAAAGTCACCCAGGTTTCTGCTTCTGCTTTGCCACAGCTTCACAAATACTTGACAAAAGCTTCTGGTTTTTACCAACTACTTTTTCTATAGTTCCGTAGTCTTCCACCGGGGAGTCTCAAACCCAAAAGGAACCTCTATTTCAGCTCTATTTCAATTATCCAAGGACTCATCAAGCTTTAAACTCCTTGTTCCAGTTGCAACAGGCGAAGTCTTGTGTAAAGTAAACGTTACTAACTATAAGTATTGTTGCATGTCCGTACGGTGGTTGTTGGTTCGAGGAATCGTTAGGAATATAATAATTTATTTTTATTTTTTTAATTTTTTTTTTTTAACTTTGGCAATCCTGCTTTTATTAACTCGGAAGACTGCGTATCTTTGTCACAAAATTTCAGTTTATAGCTACTACCGAAATCACTCCTTTCTCTAATAAAAACTTACTTGCGCTACATAATATCCACTAAGTACGATCTGCTACAACAACAATTTTCTTATACAGGGGCATGCAACTCTCTGCATGTGCTCCCCCGTGATCACTTGATTGGCTGCTGTTAGCCTTGTCAAGATTGCTGTTTCTTTAAATCCTCCTCACCTAGCTTCAATGGTGGAGTGATTTCAATCCAAAACTATACAGAAAAGAGGTACAAGCAAGAAATTTAAAAGGGAAAGAAAAAAAAGGGGAAAGCTACAAAACCTAAGCGAAATACCAAATACAGACAAAAAGAAAAGAAGAAAGATGAGAAAGACAAAGAAAAAAAACTAATCTATAAGTGAACATAAAAATTATATAATACTGTATAGAAACTCTACCAAAGTATTATATGTAAACTATATAGCAGAGAAATATACACTAACAAACTATACCTAATTTTATAAAAGTAAAGAAATTTTTACGAATATTCCAGAAAATCTCTGACACGTCATTCACTGTTTACATTGTAGCAAAATGGGCACTCATGACGTCGACTCCAATTAGGTAGGCGCAATCCCGATTTGGAAAGAGTAAACACTGCCGATCTTCTGGAGAGAATAAGCTGGATTTCCCACTTTTTGGTGAAATTTCGAAAAAACCAAAGGAGAATACCGAAAGTACCAACTTGTAAAGAACTGAAAGAGTATATGCTATACAAAATATTATATTCAACCAAAAGTACGCTTCTACTGATGTTTCCACTTCTTTTGACAAAAACTTTAGAGTTTTCGGCTCTACTACATCTTCTATAGTACCAGAGTCTTCTACCGGGGAGTTAAACCCAAAAGGAGAACTCTTTTTCAGCTCTATTTCAAATATCTCAACATTCGATCTGGAACTCTGGTTCCCAGTTGCTCCAGGTTAAAGTTTTGTTGTGTATATGTATAATAATTGTATAGTTGTCATAGGTCAGTAGTTGTGAAAAAAGTTGGTATAAGGGATCGTTGGAAAGAGTTCGTCTGTACAGGTTTTTAATGTTTGGGAATATAATAATTTAGTTTTTAACAAATTACTATAACTTAATATAATAATTGAATTTTTAGCAAATTTACTTAATTTTAGAGGTAGCAAAAATCTTAAAATTTGTGAAGATTAGTTATGACTAGTTATGACCTATATAAGAGATATCCAGGATCCTAAAATTAAAAAGAACATAAGAAAATTAGAACTTTATTTAATTTTTTTTTTTTTGTTGTTAAGGTGAGGTTTTGCCTCTATCTTTATTGATAAACTGTGCAAGATTCCTCTTGGAGTTTCTCAATATTACAAAAATATTTTTAATACAGTTTATATTACAAGAGTTGAGACTCAGACTATAGACAAAATTAATATTATCTAATTTATCTGCAATCTAAACCTACTAGAGTAGTTAAAACTTATCTAGATTTGGATATAGAGTATAAAATTAGTATTTGAACTATGTTTGATCCATTGGTAGAACCAGGTATCAATTTTTTGAAGTGCACGACTAGTAGGTAAACATGTATTTGTATCTTCATCATATAGCTAGTCAGGAAGACCACAAATGCAACTATAGATATAGTGAATTCTAGTATGTTTATATAGAAGTATTTGAATTTGGAAGAATAGTAGATATTGAACTAAAGTTTTGAGATGTTTTCCATTGTGCAAGTTTAGCACAATAAGGTTTCCAAAGTTGTTCATAAGTATTATAAGAGATATTTAGTAGAATTTTAATAGCAATATTGGAAACTATTTTGTAAGAAGAATATTGGGATATTGTATTAATTAGTGGAAATGGAATAAAGCCTTGAATGGTAGTTATAAATGAAGGAGTATTGAAGGGGAATTGTAATTAGGATTTAAGTATTGGTGATTAATAAGATTTGTACAAAGTTGTTGAATCTGAATTTTTGTTATATCTGAGAGATCTGAAAATGAGAATTGTGTAATAGTATTATGGATATTTTGGGATATATTATTATATCTGGTACAAAGTAGCCAATGAAATTGGCTTTCAGGTTGGCTGCAGGAAATACATTTTGTGTGTTTAGAATTTGTAAAATTTAAAGAGTTAAGATAAGGTAGTGTAGGGAGTATATGAAGTAAGTTTTTAATTCGAAATAATTTGAATTGGCAAAGTTGAAAGTTAGTGTAATTGTATAAGCATTTGTAGTTATTGTTAAGAAAAAGCTATGTAGCATTCCAATCAATTTGGGTTGCAATAGGAATAATATGCTGAATTCAATTTTGTGATAACCACATTGCAATAATATATGCATTGCAAATATTTTTAATACAGTGACATGTAGGTTGCTCTATATTAAATTGTTTATATTGTAGATAAAATGAAGGGTTATAGATGTTGTTAGGGATAAATTGTAAAATGGAAAAATTTGTATAGTTTTTTGCTAGTTGATCAGCAAAATTGTTAAATTCATTATCACTATGTGCTGAAACCTTATATAAAGTAATAGTGATTGGATGAGGTATAAAAGGGTATGCCAAATAGGCCAATAATTATATAAGCATATTTTGCTAGTATTGTATTTAGTGTTTAGAAGGCTTTGTATTTTGAAATAATAGATTGGGAGTCAGTATATATGTGAATAGTACTATTTCAAGGACATGTACAAATAGCTGATAGTAATGCAGTTAGTTCTGCTTTGTATGATGATGACCAGTTTTGAATTTGTGCAGAGAACTGGTAGATAATTGAGTTGTTGTAATCTGTATCCAGACAATGCCCATTGAGTATCTTGAATTACCAATATTGGTAACAGATCCATCGGTATAAAAGGTAAATTCTGAAAGAATAGTATTTGCTTGTGCTATTTGTTGCAGTGTATTAGTTGAAGTATTAGGAGAAAATATCTCATTTATTGCTGTAGAATGAATTAGTATAGAAGGTAAAGATGGTATTAAAAGCGGATAGTGAGATGCTATAGAGAAAAGTAATCAAGATAGTTCATGAGTTTGTTTGATGTTTGTTTGTAAACTTTTCTATCCAAAAATTTAGTAGATAAAGTTGCAGAAATGTTAATAGTACAATAGTTTTGAATTCTTTTTGAGTTAAACGAACAACCAGTGCATGGATAACAAACTATATTTGAAATTGGATATAAAGATGTCTTTGTTTTATCAATTTCAGAAGTCCAGTGTATATTAGAGATAGTATTGGTTTGTAGATTAAAGCGTTTAGCCTTTTTAATGATAATGTTTTGTTCTTTGTATATTATAAGCCAAGGCATGTTTTTAGTATTAAAATGACCAGTAGTGTAGGATAAGGAGTTGATTGAAGATAGTTGGAGTATAGATGTAAGTTTTCTAGTAGTGGAGTTAGTAGTTATTTTGCTTTCTAGTATAGTAAACTATTTAGAGATCTTGCCTGGTATGAGAGAATTAATTCTTGGTAAAATATGTTTCCATATAAGAAGTACAGAGTTGTCAAAAAATATAAGTTGTCAAGAAATATAATATGTTTTGATTGAAGTTGACATTTAAATATTGGGTAGTAAGTATAAGTTTGCAATATATTTTCAAGTGGCGTATAAAGTAAGTAGAACCTCGAATAATCTAGTTGAGATTATATTTGAGTATTATAGTAAAAGTTTTAGTAAAAGTTTTTTTGGTTTGATATATTAAGCTACATTTCACACATTAGATTGAACTTTTACCCATTTTTAACTTTTTTAAAATACAATGTTTTTAAAAAAAAAAAAAACAAACTTATACTTACTAAAAATATAAAAAATAAAAAAAAATAAAAAAATAAAAAAATAAAAAAAAAACAGACTTATGCTTATGCTCACTAAAAAAAACAAACTTGGACTTACACTTACTAAAAAAAAAAAAAATTTTAAAAAGTTCAAAATTTCTTAAGCCCATTTAATCCACAACCTACCAAGGTTCATAAATATATATACTACAAATTGTGCCAAAAAACTTAAAAAAAAAAACTATTTTGCACAATTTTTACCTTCTCTCCCTTTTACCCCTTTTACCTTTTTACTCCTCTCTTCTTTTACTTCTCTCTCCCTTTTACCTCTCTCTCCTTTTTACCTGTTGGGTTACTATTATACCCCAAATTTTTTATTAGCATATTTCAAATATAAATAACATTTATAAAAATTATCCCATTAGCATTCTTTTAAATATACCTATTTTGCTATTTAGCAGGTTTCAAATATAATCTTTTTTTTCAATATCTACTTTTCAAATATAACCTTTTTTAAAAAATGGGCCTTCATTAACTATTTTTTAACTATGACCTCACATAGATTATTTGGGGTCCTGGGTAAGTCTATAGTATAGGGTTGTATTATATCTAAATATGTATGAATCGATAATTCAAGATGTTTTAAAAGTAGAATAATTTTAAAAATTGTACAGTAGTATTTTTGTTAGCTCTAACTATTTTGGGGTTAGAGTGTAGTAGTATATTAGTAATAGGCCATAAATTGTTTTGTAGTTGTTGTAATCTAATGTATATACTAGTACTTAATAGTTCTTTATTGTTTAGTCAGAGGATAAAGTTGGATATATGATGTTGTAGCTGAATATCTCAAATATTCTTGATACTATAAATATTATGGTTAAAGGTAGGGTGTACGTAGATCATTTTTCATATGATCTACATGGTAGATTAAATTTTTATATAGTAAATAAAAATATGCTTCTAATAAAACTTTTTATTATCTGAGTCAATTTTTACCATATTTATATAATATATTTTAAAGTAGCTTGTTTATAATAGTGAAGTTGTAAGAAATGTATCTCTTTAAAAAAATAAACTTTATATAGAATTAAATTTTCTGAGGTCACTATATGTTTTTTCTGGGTTACACAAAAATTTGATAATCCTCATTGGTTGAATCATATGATGTTTATATGTAAATCATATGATATAGTTATACAAAGTTGATCTACAATCTATTTTATATAAAAATAGAAATATTGACACCCTATCCTTAAGCATTGTACTATTAGGAGTAGATTTGGCTTGTTTAGCTTTGTGTTTTGCAACTGTAAAATATCTTGCAAGGATTTGGTTGTATATTGATTGTGATAAAACAATATTGTGAATTCAATATTTAAGTATAGGTGTTATTATAGTATTAATAATATAACTAGCCTGTTTGTCAGTTATTATTTTTGTGTTAAGAGTATTTACAATCTTGAATATTTCTTATATAAATAGTTTGATTTGAAGGTATGTTTTGGTGTTGGTAGTAAACCAGCAACCAAAAATTTGAAAGAAGTATGAAGAGGTTGGATTGGAATAGATGAGTTGAGAAAAATAATAGAATGAGATTTTTTGTATTAGAGATTAGTACTGATTTGTTTGGATTAACTTTAATATTGGTCATTTAATAAAATGATAATGCAGTTTGTATAATTTGTTGTAGTTGTTGAAAGGATTGTGCAATCTATAAAGTATCATCATTCATGTATGCTAAAACTAAAGCTGAGGCTTCTGTTTTGTTAAATACTGGAGGTGAACTTTATTTAATTTAGAAATATTGAATGATATATATATAATGAAAATAAAATAAATATTCAAGTATTTTATCTATTATTATTTGATTATTTTATACAAAATAGAACAATAAAATTAATAATTTATTAATTTTATTATTATGTTGTAGTAGATAAATACTATCTAAAACATTATAATTTTTTTTTAGAAATACTAATCTTTTAAAAAATCTTAAACACATGCAAATTCTCTTAGAACCAATAATGTTTTTATAGTTTAAAAATAATCTTTCTAATAGTATTAATATAGCTAAAACAGAAAGGAATATATGTGCTAATTAAGAACCCCGAAATATACATAGATAGGTCAGATTAATTATAGAATTACTAAAAAAGGAAAGATTTGTAGAAAAAACTTCAAAAATAAGCAAATAAATTACTATAAATAGGGGTAGGCTAAAGTCAGGTATATCACGAAATTACCTGATATATAACCCGGATCAGTCTGAACAAAACAAAGCGAGACGGCAAAGACAAAAACACAAAATATATAAAAAATAGCTATTCAAACCGTCTTGTTTGACTAAGTAAAAGTGTCAGAAATGCGATTTTACTATATAAAAACTATCTCCTAACCTAACTCTAACCCAACCCTAACCATAACCCTAATCCTAATTAAAAATCAGAAAAATCAGAAAAATTAGGTAATCTCATGATGTACCTGGCTTTAGCCATCCCCTATAAATAGAAAAGATCTGTATAAAAAACCTCAAAAATAAGCAAACTCATACCTGACCTATCTATATATATTTCGGGGTCCTGCTAATTCACTTATTACAAAAATCTATTCTTATAATACTTTATCAAGCAAATAAATCAGAGTTGAAAGGTATTTGTAAGACCATAAGATATTCATTAAGTTCACTTTGTAAATTAATAGTTGGTAATTATTAAAATATACCAAAAGTATAAATTTATAAAAAGTCTTTAATATAAAATTAGAATAAATTGTATTTAGAAGATGTTGTGTTAAAGCAGGACTTTGAAATATACATAGATAGGTCAGGTTAATTATAAAATTACCAAAAATAGAAAAATCTGCAGAAAAATCTTCAAAAATAAGCAAAAAATTACTATAAATAAAAAAATTTTGCATAAAAAATACTAAAAATAAACAAACTAATACCTGACCTATCTATGTATATTTCAGGGTCTTGTTAAAGCTATAGTTGAATTTGCTATTATATTAGATAATTTTTTATTTTATAATATTTAGTTTTTAATAATTCTTACAGTAACCTAATATATCTATTAGATATGAATTCTATTTTTTTAATATATAAAACAATAAATATAATCAATTATCTTTTTTTTAGTAAAAAAGTACTGTATAATATCTCTGCATCTGTTAAACATATATAGACAATTTTGCTTGCAAAAAAGTTATAATATTTTTAAAAAAATTTTTTATTAAACTTTATTTAATTTTTAATATAATATTATATTGGATTTATATTTTGTTTTTAAATGATAAATTATTATAAATAACTTTATTTTATATAAATTTATATAAAGTTAAAATTATTCTATTTTTATAAAATCAGAAAAAGAATAATCAAAGTTTTAAATTTTAAAAAATTTTTTAATTTGTAATCTGTGAGTAAAAAAAAGGATTTGATTAGTGATCAGTGAGATGCATATTATAATCAAAACAATTAATACCCATAATCTAAAGCCATTTTTAAATTTTTTTGATTTCTGCAAAGCTAACATTTAATTGTTTTGATTATAATATGCACCTCACTAATTACTGTATATGTCCGAAAATAAGCTACTATCTAAAATAAGCTACCCCTGATTTTTTTAAAAAATCTTAAAAAATTTGTTAGCAGTTGCTACATATAAAACTTTTTTACTACTAAGTAAACTTCAAAAAGTCTATTAAGTAAAGTTGTTCGCGCATCAAAATACACTTACAGTAAAAATTTGGTGTTATTTGGATAACTTTTTATTAGTACATTTTGCAATTTTTTCAAAAAATGCTATATTTCGAAAATAAGCTATTTTACAATTTTTCGTGTAATTTTTTGGCCAAAAAAGGTAGCTTAATTTCAAACACATACGATACTAATCAAATCTTTTCTCTTACTTATAGATTACGAATTAAATATATTTGATCCCCAAATTATTTTATTTTAGGTTTTATAAATATAAAAAAATTAACATTTTTAAAAAAAAAATTGTTTAAAGTTGGTTTAATGTATTATACTTATGTATATTGAGATTATTATTAATTATTATAAATCTTTAATATTGAATAACTTTTGATCTACTGATCAGTTTTGGATGATTTAACTACCAAAATGATTATCTCAATAAGACGATTCTAATAAATTCAAAATCATTAAAATCTAATTACAGAATCCTAAAATCAATAAATATTTGTAATATGAATAAAACATTATCGATCTTGGGATCCTGTAATTGAATTTTAGCGATTTTAGGTTCATTAGAATTGGTTCATTTAACGATTCTTTTGGTTATTAAATCATCTGTAATGGATTAGTAAATCAAAAGTTATTTACTATTAATTATTTTTAATATTTTTATAAAATTTCATGAGTAAATCTATTTGTTACCGGTGGTGACAATTTTGTGCCAATTGTGCCAATAAGAATCAAAATCAGGTATAATATAATACCTGATTGTGTAATATAAAAATGAAGCGAAAAAATATGTTTTCAAAAATATCACGATAGCTGAAATTTTGACTATGAAACCACCCTTTATTTTAGCAAAAAAAAATTCCTTGTAAAATTTTACTATATAGTTACTTCTAATCCTAACCCTAACCCAAACTCTAACCCTAACCCTAACCCTAACAAAAATAAATTTACATGTGTTTATGTTTGTTTTGATCATACATTACACAGGAGTGTGTCACCACTGGTGACAAGCACATTTTTTCAAATTTTATATATAGGTAAAAATACAATTTAGTAAAAATTTTTGAATAACATTTTAAAATTAATATTTTGGCAAAGTATTGTATAAAGCTAACTAAATTAATCTAAATATTTTTTAGAAGGACCTTCATATCTACTTTTTTAACAATTATGCAAAAAATAAATTTTGCAGACAAATTTGCTTGCAAAACAGATAAAAAGATAATATTTTTTTACTTTTTTTAGTATATTTAAAGTTTGTATAAGTTTATCTAAGCCTGAATTTTTTGTATATTATTTTTTTATTTAATATTTATTTAGGGAATTGCTATTCATACTATAGTACATATCAGATATAAATCATCTCGATTTTGTTACTTAAATATTTTAACTTTTAAAAATTTTTTTAATATAATTTCTATGAGTTTTTGATCAAAATTAATAAAAATTTTTTTATTTGAATTCTATAGATATTGATATATAGAATTAAAATAAAAAAATTTCATCTAATTTGGTCAAGAACTTGTAGAGATATTTTTAATAAAAGTTTCTGTAAACAATTTAATACAGTTTCTTTAAATATTGCTTTTTTTAAAATAACCTACAATTTGATGATGATTTACAAAATATTCTGTTATACTAAGGCTACTTCAATTTAAATTTATATTTAATATAACTTCTTTTTCTCTTAATTGAGCAAATAATAGGAGAAATTTTTTTTTTTTTTTTTTAGAACTTTGATAGTTTTGCCGAAATCTTATAGATTTATTATTACTAAAAATTACTTTTTAATACATTTACAATCAACAGACTCCGACCTTATCTGGCTACAAAATAAATTTTGTGCCTAGATGTGACCAGCCGTATCGATTTACGTATAAGCCAAAAAAATCGTTAACTATAGTTACAAACCAACTATGCTTCATAGCCTACTTCTTCAAAAACTCCTTCTCTGAGCTTCTCATAAAGAAGAATAAAAACAAGGAGAAGATTAAAATAGAGGGACAAAACTAAATACCTGACAAAATTAACCAAAAAACCAAAATTATATATCCAAGAAAAAATATAACAAAAGGAAAAACTAAAGAAAAAGCAAAGAAAAAATAGACTATGAAGTTGATAATAAGTAATAAAATTATATAATACTGCGCAAGGAAACGCCTCGCCAAAGTATTATATGTACATAAAAGAGAACTAAAGTAACAATCTAGAATTTATTTTCCACAGATCTGCCTACTCTATTGCGCCACGTCTCATTACGCATCTGTTCCTGTTTATTCACTTGCATGCCTTCTTCTCAATTAGGATAGGAACAACAATGCTGATCTTTTGGAGAGGGAACACTGAATTTCCCACTTTTTATCCAAAATTTCAGAAAAAAAAGACTTCAAGCGAGAATATGATAGTAGGTGTACAGTCAAATATGTTCTTGTAACCAAAACCTTTAGAGAATGTATTAAAAAACTCATTTTTTAGTTCACCGTCTAGCCAAACTATAAAATCTTCATCGGCGAAAGAAAACTTCTACCAGAATTTCTTGTACCAAGGGCACTCACTGCCAGTTATTTGCACAACTGACGCTTCTGGCTTGCTTGCCAAATATATAGAAGTCCCCTAGAAAATTAGAAGAAAAAGTTGATCTCTATAAAAACCAGTATTATAGCTGCTTCGTCTTTTACTAATAAAATTTTTGTTTTTCGTTTGCTTAAAATTTTGGACAAGTGATCAATAGGAAGAGTAAGTCCATAATAGAAGAAAATTAAACAATATATATATATAATACTTAAATTTAAATATCATTTTTTATATTACTAAAATAAACCCATACAGAAAAATAACCAAAATTAAAGTAGCTGCATGATTCAGTCATGCTAAACCTAGGAACATTATATAAGTTAGTTAGAATTAATTAGTAAAATTTTATGAATTATAAATTTTATAAAATTTTATTAATAAAATTTATAAAATCTTATAATGCACAAATTTTTATTAATTAATTCTAACTTTTATGTACTAAATAAACATATTTAGCATTTAAAAATACATCAAATTGGCAGATTTATTTTTATTATTATTTTTTTTTAAGCTTAACTCCAGTGCTCTTATCACATAATCCTCCGTTTGAGCTACTGCAAATTTATTTTTATTTTCCTTGAAATTTGAAAAATAGATATTTAATTTTGAATTTTTGATTAAAAAAGTCAAATTTAAGCATCTTTTCTTCAAATTTCAAATCAATAAAAATAATACTACTGATTTAATGTATTTTTAGACTTTAAACAAGTTTATCTAGTGAATTGAGTTAGAATTAATTAGTAAAATTTTGTGAATCATAAGATTTTATAGGATTTTATTAATAAAATTCTATAAAATCTTATAATTCACAATATTTTACTAATTAATTCTGACTTATTGCACTAGGTAAACTTGTTCAAAGCCTAAAAATACATTAAATCAACAGTATTGTTTTTTATTTTATTTAATTAAAATTTGGAAAAAAGATGCTTAAGTGTGATTTTTTTAATCACAAATTCAAAATTATGCATCTATTCTCCAAATTTCAAGTAAAATAAAAATAACTCTGCTGATTTAATATATTTTTAGATGCTATAGAAGTTTATTTAGTGCATTAACTTAGAATTAATTAGTAAAAGTTTGTGAGCCATAAGATTTTATAGAATGTTATTAATAAAATTTTATAAAATTTTATTATTTACAAAATTTTACTAATTAATTCTAACTCCATGCACTAAGTAAACTTGTTTAAAATCTAAAAGTATATTAAATTAAAAGAATTGTTTTTATTTTATTTGAAATTTGAAAAAATATGGTTAAATTTGATCTTTTGATCAAAAATCCAAAATTATACATTTATTCTTCAAATTTTAAGTAAAATAAAAACAATTTAATATATTTATCCCTTAATTTGTTATGCAGGCATATTTGCCTGCAAAAATTTTAAAATTTTAAATTTTTTAAATAAAACCTTAAATATTAATTTTAGCTATATACTTTCTAATTAAAAAATATAATATTAGTTCTGTTTTATCAACTTTATTATAAAATTTTTTTAAAATTATTAAAAAACATTGGTGTAATAAAAGTTTAATGTTTTTGTTTTGGAACTTTTACTATAGAATTTTTTCTTTAGATTTTCTCAAATTTTATATGTTCCCGTCTATAAAAAAAATTTTCACTTCTAATACAAGTCCTAATTTTTACAAGTAAATCATTTAAAGTCAAATAATGAAAGTTGTCATCCTTTATATAAACTACAAAATTATATAAAAAACTATATTTTTAAAATCAATATTTAAAGAATTCACCAAGATATGCAAAATATTTTTTTGGTTAAAAAATTTCTTTAAAATTTAATATTTTCAGCTTATAAGCAATATAAACTTTTTGTTTTATAATATGTTTAAATACCAAATTTTATTTAAATATCTTAAATGATTAAAAAACTAGATCAGAGGTATATTTATAGTAATTATACAGGCAAATTTGCCTGCGAACCCCTACAAAGTAAGGGATAGGTGCTAAACATGTCTACTTAGTGTATTAAGTTAGAATTAATTAATAAAAATTTGGTATTATAAGGTTTTATTAAATTTTATTAATAAAATTCTATAAAATTTTATAATTTATAAAATTTTACTAATTAATTCTAACTTTATACATTAAGTAAACTTGTTAGTACCAAAAAATATATATAAGTATATCCAGACTTAGACCGGTTTGAATAAAATTTAGAGTCTGAGTCTGGTCCAATTTTGGACCAGATCCAAACCAGACCTAGCTGATCCTGAAATAGGCCCAAACTAGACCTAATCATATGTTGTTTAAATACCTCACCCCTTTCTAAACAATTTTAAATTTGTTATATTAGACAAAGAATTAAATTAAAGTGCTCTAATCTAAAAACATTTACTAATTAAACTTGTAGTGCATAACTTTAGCTTGTAGAATCTTAATTTTTATAGAAAAACTAGTAGTTAGACACGTCCTTACGTCTGTGCTATAGTAATTATACAAAAAAAATACAGTAGATACTGAATAAGTATAGAATTGTGTTTTTATAAATAAATAGCTTATTGATTTACACCAATAATAAGCCCGTTTGAAGTTAATTTTTCGGTTAACATCACCCCTAGCCAGTGTTGTACATTTTCACTTTCCCAGCCTTTTTTTGCCATGTCCCAACGTCCCAACGTCCCAGCGTCCCAAGTGTCCCAACTATGTCCCAAGCCTTAATAATTAATAAATTAATTTAAAAAATATATAATTATATATTTTTTTAGGTGCTGAACACATTTTTAAAAAAATTTAATTGGATCATCTTAATAAAATTTTAAGTAATTTCAATTTATAAAATTGTTCCAGAATGTCCCAAAATGTCCCAACGTATGTCCCAACTGCCCCATGTACAACACTGCCCCTAGCTGAGGTCTCTTCCGAAAAATAAACGGCCAATCAAAATGTTGGATGACTCTTATGATTTATATCAACCAATGAAATTGCCCACCTTTGTTAATTTTTATATGTTCGTTTGTTTCATTTACTCCTCACCTCCCTCCCAAGAGTCCTGGAAAAGTGATGTTAACCAAAGAATCAATTTAAAATGGCCTAATTAGGTTTTGGTGTAAAACTGTGATATAATGTACTGGACAAACAAATAACTTTTTTTATATGGAGACATACAATTATAGATATAAAAATCTAACTATTAACATTGATTTATTAATTAAACGTGCAGTTTGTAGGCAAAAAATTGCTTATTTTTTTAAATTTAATCTAAGAGTCACCTATCGGTTTTGACCAAAAAAAAATAGTTCTTTGTGCAAGTTTATTATATAATTCACAAATATATAACTCTCTTTCACAACAATATAGATTTAAGAGTTGTAATAATAATAGTTAACTGTCTGGGCATCCATAATTTAATAATTTGTATTGTCACGCAAATCTTAAAGATAATACAAATATTAATGTATAATATTATCTGCAAGGTCTCTATTATGTAAATTTTGGAACTCCTACTGATAAATAAAATCCATTTATATAACATAGCAAATTGATTCCGAATATTTGATTTTTTGAACTCAGATAATAGGGAAATCACTTGTCGTAATACAAATGATGATCCTGATCACGGTACCCAAATTTGACCAATTAGATTGCTTTAAGCAGACAGAAAGTTATAACTTTAGTAATATAGATATTAGAAACTTGTAAAGATTTTATGTTTTTGTAAATTCAAATGTATAATATTTTTGCAAAGAAAATTTATTAATTTATATATAGTGTTTATATACAAATATGATATAATTTATTAATTTACAAATTGTATAACATATCAATCAAAACAATGTTTACAAACAAAAAATTAAACCCTTGTTTATAGTTAGGATAAGGGTGGGTTTGGGATTATGGCAAAGGTTATTTATACTAAAATTTCTTAAGGAATTTTTTTTATTAGAAGATAAAGGGTGGTTTCATAATCAAAATTTTAAGATATCAGTTTGTTTTTATATTACCCGTGTATATACACTACATGTACAAATAGAAATTCTTTTTTGCAAAAATTTTTTTTAAATTTAACTGCTTCGAGAAGATTTTCTTTAAATGAAACCTCTAAATACTATTAAGTAAGTAGATTTCTTAGATATTTAGAGTCTACTGTAAAACTTTTAGCCCAAACAGATCAATATTAACAAAGATATTTAGATTTTTATTTCATAACTAGATTTGGTTTTTTTTTGTAAACAATTTTGGCACATGATATATATTTTTGGAAATAGAAAAAATCTTTTATCAAAAATATCTCTATGAGTTTTTGATAAAAATTTTTTTGTTTCAATTCTACAAATATATAGAATTCAAATAAAAAAATTTTTATTAGCTTTGGTCAAAAACTCGTGATGATATCTTTAAAAATATATATTATTTAACCAAATAACTTAAAATTTTAAAAAAAATTTAACCTATTCCCTATTAATTTTGTTAGTGTGCAGTAACTTGTTTTATTTAAATTTGTGAAAATCACCATAATTTTTTATTCTTTTTATTACAAAGAAATTTGAATTTAGGGTAAAATAAAAAATTTAAATATCTTCATTAATATTAATCTATTTGAGTTGAAATTTTTATAGTAAACTTTTGAATATCTAAGAAATCTACTTACTTAGTAGCATTTTTGAGCTTAAAATCCTTCCAGAAGTAGTCAAAGTAGGATCCTAAAATATATATAGATAGATCAGGTATTAGTTTGCTTGTTTTTGATATTTTTTATACAGATCTTTCTATTTATAGTAATTTTTTTTGCTTATTTCTAAAAGGACCCTGAATAATACATATAGAGGTTATATTGGCTTTAATATAATTTTTTTGTAAATTTTATCCACTTTTTATTAGAGCTAATTAACCTTATTTTATATATAAGCTTTAGTATTTAAATAATTTTATCTATTTAAAAATATAAAATATATATTTTTTTTCAAAAAAATATTTTTTAAAAAAAATTTTTCTTCAAAAAATATTTTTCTCCAAAAAATTTTTTTTTATTTTATTTGGTTATTTAAATTTTAAATATAATCTATCTAAAATTTATTAATTTTATCCATTTTAAATAATATAATATTAATGGCTTTTATCCACTTTTAAATATAATCTTTTGGCCAATAACCTCTTTTCAAATATAACATTTTAGTAAGAGGCATGCCATTTATTATGTAATTTTTACCATAGATACATGGTCAGAAGTAGTACTGATAATTATGTTTATATATTATATTAATTAATCAGTATTAGATAAAATGATTACACCATACATGGGTAGAGGTGGCTACTAAGTAAAAAATATTATGTAATAAATGGCATGCTCTAAAAAAGTACTTTTTTTATCCAAAATTTCAATATAACCTTTATATATATTAATCGGGTCCTTTTTTAAAGTTTTTTCTGCAGTTCTTTCTATTTTTGAGAGATGGCTAAAGCTATATACCCACATGATTTTTTGAAATTTTAGTTAAAATTCATATCAGAGCCTGTTTAGCATTAGGATCAGAGTTAAATTTAGGACCTACTTATAGATAAAATTGCTTTCCCAACATTTTTTATTAATGGCCCAAGATACAGTCAACCCTCCATAAATGCAACTCGTAGGGACAAGCCTACAATGTGCATTTAGGGAAGTTTGCATTTAGAGTGAGCCAATTAAATTGCAGCCTTAAAAATTTGATCATCAGGTTTGTATAACTTCTACTAAAACTGTATAACCTATCTTAAATACTAAAATTTGATTGGCTACATGCATTTAGGGAGGTTAGTATAATACAGTCAGACCTCTATAAATGCAACCTTCATAAATGCAATACCTCCCTAAATGCACGTTTTTCCTATTCCGTAAGATGTTATTAGTGCTAAATGCACGTTCTATATTCTGTAAATGTACATTCTCTTGAATAACATTTTATATTATACCAACCTCCCTAAATGCACGTAGCCAATCAAATTTTAGTATTTAAGATAGGTTATACAGTTTTGGTAGAAGTTACACAAACTTGATGATTAAATTTTTAAAGCTGCAATTTAATTGGCTCACTCTAAATGCAAATCTCCCTAAATGCACGTTGTAGGCTTGTCCCTACAAGTTGCATTTATGGAGGGTTGACTGTATAAAATGTTATTCAAGAGAATATGCATTTACAGAATATAGAACGTGCATTTAGCACTAATAACATCTTACGGAATAGAAAAAACATGCATTTAGGGAAGTATTGCATTTATGGGAGGTTGCATTTATAGAGGTCTGACTGTAGGTATAGATTGTTGTTTTTTATGTTCTTGTGTTTTTTTGTTTTTGACTTCTTCAAGCTGATTTGTATAAACAAAATTTTGTGACTCCAGTTGGTTGATTTACACAAAAATGTCACATGGGTACATGCCTTTAGATGACCTCTATTTAGTAATTTTATAATTAACCTGTCCTATCTATGTATATTTCAGGGTCCTGTCAAAGTCAAGTATAAATTCTATAAAAACAATATGCATCCAAATTTATAATTAAAGCAATACAAATTTATAATAATCTCAAAATCCTGTGATTGGATTTTGATAATTTTAGGCTTGGTTAGAATTGTCTCATTGAGGCAAACATTTTGGTAGTAAAATTATCCAAAACAGATTACTGGTTTAAAAATTATTTAATATTAAAATTTAAATTTTTAAAAATTTTAATAATTTTAGCTAATTAAAAATTATCTGCTATTAGGATCTAATAATTCTCTGACCCTTCTCTACTCTAAAAATTAGATAGTAAATAATGCTTTCCTTAATATATTTTAGTTAAAATTAATATACGTTAACTTAATAAAATTTAAGTAATTTTACTTTATTTAATTGTTCAAGATTGTTCAAAATTGTTCAAACTACTGTTCAAATCTGTTCTAGACAATACAATCTTCAGATAAATATATATAATTCCTAAATATTATATAAAATTATATTTATTTTTAGAGTATTGCTAATTAGCCTTCTAGTAATATTAATCACTTAATAATTTACTAAACAGGAACAGAATCTTGTATAATCAAATAAAAGGGATCACTAATACCTTGTACTTACATGACTTTTTACATATAGATCAGCCAATAAAATCATTAAATTTGTTTACAAGAATTAGTCTAAAGAAGTTAAAAAATTAAAGAAATACAAAAATATAAAAAATAGCAGTCTAAACCTGTCTTGGTACACTAATAAAAAATATCAAAAAAACAATTTTACCTATATATCTAGGCATTAAATCTAACTATAATCCTAATTATAATTACTGTATGTGTCTAAGCTTAAGCTACTACCTAAAAGAAGCTACTCTTTATTTTTGAAAAATCAAAAAAAAATCACTAGCAGTTGTTATATATAAAAGTTTAAATTTTACTAAGTAAACCTCAAAAGTGCCATTAAGTAAACTTGTTTAGAACATTAAAATACACTTACAATAAAATTTTGGTAGCATTTGGACAACTTTTTTTAGTACATTTTTCAATTTTTCAAAAATTTAACAGTTCAAAAATAAGCTACCCAATGTTTTTCATGTAATTTTTTAGCCAAAAAAGGTAGCTTAATTTTGAATACATATAGTAAAACCTCAAAATTATATAGGTATAAGGCTTTAGCAATCTCTCCAAATAAAGAAATTTTTAAGAAAATTTAAAAAATTATCAATATTGCAAAATTTTATTACAAAAACTAGTATTGGCTATGAAGTAAAAGTTTTTAATATCTAATTTTGCATATAATAATCTATATACTAACTTACTATAAATTATACCAAATTCGAAAAGCATCTACCGTAAACGGCCATATAAAAGACCCCCCATGATAGTAGATCCCCCACGTATCACCCCCGGGTCTACTATATAGGTTGAGATTTTTGGAAAAGATAAGAGACCCGGGTATACTAGAGAATCTAAAATGATAAAAGACCCTGGTATACTATAGGATCTAAAATTATAAAAGACCTGGGTACGATACCAGTAATAATATCTGTCACCTAATGGTAACTAAACTGTTAGTCTTTATTTAACGAAAGTAAGTCTAAATTCAGTTTTTCCTTTTATAAAACATAGTTCATTCACACGGGTATATATTTTCATATATACCTGTGCGAATAAGCTTTTAAAAAAAGCACAGGTTGTTACATAAAGACCCATACGACGACAAAAAGTTAAATCAATAAATTATTTAACGATTACACAGAATTAATACTTATTTGGTCGATTTTCTGATAATTTTTTCAAATTTGTCGATTTATTATACTGTATTATTTATTAAACGATAAATCGAACAGAATATTGCCTTTCTATTAAGCTTTCTTCTCATCTTTTCAATTTCGAATCCCTTTTCATAACAATGTCCAACTTTATAAATCGCAAATGCAATCCTAATTCAGCAGCTTTCATAATTCTAATGCCATAA
The DNA here is from genome assembly GCA_003550325.1 of Gigaspora rosea. Classification (NCBI taxonomy): domain Eukaryota; kingdom Fungi; phylum Glomeromycota; class Glomeromycetes; order Diversisporales; family Gigasporaceae; genus Gigaspora; species Gigaspora rosea. The sequence continues at coordinate 39,897 of QKWP01002058.1, read as the reverse complement.
ATTGACATACTCTATCGCTTCGTCTTCATAATATGTGTCTCCCTCATGGTCTTCTTGATCATTTAAGTCACCACCTTCATTTGAACTATTTTCGTTATCACTATCGTCATTTCTGTTTTCTTCACTACTGCCATCTCTATCTTCACTATTATCATCGTTATTACTATAGTCATCACCTTCATTTGAGCCATTTTCATTATTATCATCATTTCTGTTTTCTTCACCCAAGCTATCACTGCCACCATCATTTTCGTTATTATCGTTTAGGGTCAAATCTATAACGCTTTCACTATCGCTTGCATTGTCTACATCGACGTAGATATAATTACCATTATTATTTCGAGACTCAGGGTTAGCCACCCAATTATAATCAAACATTACATCCTCTTCGGACCCATCTTGAGCAATGGAGATGCCGCAACACTTAAATGACCGTTTGATAAGGTTAGGATCAACTTGGTCCCATGCTAGTTTTATCCATTTTGCCACCAAATTATAAGCGGGTCGTTGAATACGACCTTTTGGGGTTAGTTTCTTGATTTCTTCACCCATCCAATCAAGATAGTATTCGCGATACTTAAATACAATATTGCATAAATTATGATGTAATTCGTGTGTCATTTTTTTTAATAAAAAATATATATACAGTGCAAGAATCTAAAAACCACAATCACTCCTTATAAAGGCAAAATACAAACATTAAAATTTAATATTTCCTTAAATTATTAACACCAATAAGTTGTGCATATAAATACCTATTGAAGTCAATAATTTAAAAAATGCTGATGTGCTACTTGATAATCTGCTTGGCGTAGTCCAAATGTAACTATTAAATTATACTGTTTATATTTTGAGTAATTGTGGTTTCTAAACTTCTTGCACCGTACGTATATATAATTTACTTACCTTGTTTTTAAAAGACTTGTTGATATATACATCTAACGGTTGCAATTTATTAGTGAGCCCACCTGGAACAACTGCAAAATCGGTATTTTTCTCATTAAACCGGTTTTTGACCGGATCTGTAAGATGACCACGAAATGAATCCATAACCAGCAACGAACGAGGATTAATAGACAAGCGAGCTCGACGATTCCAAACATTTTCAATCCAGTAAATCATTTCATCGGAATTCATATACCCTTGTGGATTGGTTCGTATAACAATGCCTGATGGGAATATTTGTCTTGGTACATTGACTAATTTAAAAATTACCATTGGGGCAATTTTGTTCCATCCGCTAAACAGCTTAAAACAACCGTAAAATTAGATTTTTCATACCCAGTTGTACGAATCCCAACGGTATGAGCACCAGTTTCCTCGATTGTATAATTACTGGGTACGTCGAATGCTAATGGAGTTTCGTCCATATTTCCAATAAGCGAGAGAGGGTATTTGTGATGCATACGATAAAACAATACATAATTCAAGAATTCATTTCTTAGAGGTTCCAAATCTTCTGGCAACTTCTGTGCAACTGTAGTGCGACGTCTATTACTAAACTTGTTTCGACGCATAAAACCCGAAATCCATTTGTCACTCCACTTGCAATCATTGATCTTTGGGTAAATTGAAGTAAAACGTGATGCTTTTGCGAGTTGCTTTGCTTTAGTTCTGACCATATTTTGAGTTACAACTTTTTGAGATGAACGTAAAGATCTAATCCAAGTTTTAAGCTCATTTTCCAAAAGCGGATATTTAGGGCGCGAGCTAGTATTTAGCCGTCTAACAAAAGGTGGAGCAATTTTTAATTCTTTTTTTTTTTAAACCAATCACGCAGTTGTTTTGTTGTTATATTAAAGATTTCTGCAGTATTATGTTTGCTTGCTGTAGGATTTTTTTCAAGATACGTAATGATAGCTAACTTTTCACGCGCATTCCAACTTCTTTTTTTTTTTTTAGTAATTGTTGCTTGTTTTAGATTTGCTCTATTTCGTCCCATTTTTAATGCCGATACTATACTCAACTATATTAGTTAATAATATTAATAAAATCGAAATAGAGTACTTATTTTGCTTCTTACCTTTAGTTGGAAAAAACTTGTTGAGGCGATAGAAATATAAAATACGACCTTCCTTTTTTTTTTTTAAATTATATTGTGTAATATTTGTTGCAGCAAATACACATGTTAATTATATTTAAAAGTCAATTATGCCATAGCGATAGTCAATATCAGCATTTTTTCATAATCGTCATTGAGAAATTATATGAATTTCAAGTTTCTAATTTTGTAAGTACCGGTAATAGCAAGATTAATACGGTACTCTAAAAAAAAGGTTGTATTTAATCAACAGTAAAAAAAAAATCTTACAATATCGGTTTAATTTTTTATATTCGATTTTTATTTATTTTTATTTATTTTTTGGTTCGAGTTTTTCTAATTATTTTTTTTTGTCGTTTTTGTAGGTTTGGCTTTTACCGGTAATATCGGATTTCTTACAATTTGTCTAAATAAATATAGACCGCCAGGCCTAAGTTCACAAATAAAAATAAATTTGTTCTTGTCTTTATTATGTCGTGTTATTCATTATATTGCATTAAACATTTGGATAGCTTGAAATAAAATGTAATTCGTTTTACTTGTGCCAATTGCTATATATATATATATATATATTGCCCGGTACTAGACCCCCCAGTACTAGACCCCCGCATAAAATCCCCCCCAATTATCAGACCCATATCCGTACAATAGACCCCCGGGTCTACTATTGGGTTTAAAATTAGGAAAATGTAACAGACCCGGGTCTTTTATATGGCCGTTTACGGTATTAATAAAATAAAATAAAATATGCAAAATATATTGTGATACTAACTGTCATGACTGATGCTGAAGTTGGCTGATGCTAAAGTTTTGATCTATTTTGATATAAAATTTTGAGTGAATCTATTTGTCACCGGCAGTAACAGCTACCGGAGTGTGATCGACCAATTAGATCAAAGGATTATGTGTAATGTGAAAAATGCAAAAACTTGGATTTTCTTGAATAATTGCTTCTAACTTAAAATTTTGTCTATGAAACTACTTTTTTTTATACAAAAAAAAAATTCCTTGCAAAATTTTATTACATACTAACCTTTGCCCGAACCCTATATATGGCTCTAACCCCGATCCTAACGATAGTAAGCTTTGACGCTTTGTTTTTGTTTGATAATAACATTACACAATCTAATTGGTTGATCATGCTCCAGTGACTGTCACCGCCAGTGACACATTTTTTCTAAAATTTTAAATGTTTTTTTGGATATTTTTTTTTCGTTTTTGTCTTATAGGATTAGGGTAAGGTTTGGATATAGATTTCATATTTATAGAGTATTATGGATTTTAGCAGGGCTTATAGTTTCAAATCAAGACCCCAAAACTTCAGCTTCAGCAAAAGCCATGACACTAACTGTTACGATCTTTACACTTTTAGCTTTAGTTATAGTAACAAATAATCATAATTCAATTTTTAGCGAGAATAAAAATAATTAAAGGATTAATTATTCCTAAATATACTAAATATACGATCGTCTAAAATACTATACTATATTGTTTGCTACTATTGGTTATTATAATATGAAAAAAAAACATTTGGTCAATTCTCAAAAAACAATAATAAATTCTGAAATTGTACTAAAATTTTGAATGTCCATATTCGCTGTCGTCTCGCAAATGCAGAGCTATATGTCTATACAACTTGCAGGCAATTCGTCATTTGGCCTTCCATTTGACCTGCTGTCCGTGGGTACATCTCCATGCGTTCGTGTTTATCTGGCTAAGTAGTGGCTTCACTATACTCAATTGACGCAAAGCTACGTACGTGTCTATGCAAACTGCAGGCAATTCGTCGCTTTTGCAAAAAAAAGTGACCCACTGTCCATAGATATATCACCAGCAGATTTGTGCATTTTTTGGGCCAGTCTTTCATAATTTTTTTGGATGTGGAAAGAAATCGAATGGGTTAATATTGTAAATAATTAAAAAAAATCCGTTATAAAATCAACTTTTTGCGAGTATAGAAAAAACAATTTGAAAATTTTGCCATTTACAAAATTTTGATTTATTTTTCCATTAAAATCTATTATTCGATTTCATTAAATTTCTTCTATTGGTATAAATTTTCGAGGATATTATATGTCGAAAATTTTAAATGCTTGACTAACGAGACCCTTAATTTTTTGTATTCTTTCAGGGATAACAATTTCTATTTTTTAATGTACCACAGTTCTAGAAAAAAAATTCTCATTATTTTAACACATACATCTTTTTATCCGATCACGATTAACAATGTCATCGAGTTTTTTAACATCTTTATACCAGCTAGTATTATGAAACTGGTGTTTTTGAAAAAAGGCGTCAATTCTAATCCATTCAAAAAAGGAGAATGATACTCAATTATCGGCTTTTCGTTAAGAATTTCTTTAGCTATTTGAATGCATTTACCAATTCTTAATTACAGTTACATTCTGTAAAATACCGTATAAGGTAACCCGTAATCGGTACTCTCCTATATTTGTACTGAGTACGTATGTTTCAAGGTTATTCGTTATTGTGTTTTGTAAGATACCCAAATACAAATTGAATGCCAGTTTAATAAGAAAAAACAATTTTTTTTCTAATAGGCAAATACCGGTATAGGTCATGGGTCATGCAATATATAAAATACCCGAGTGCGTTTTACTGTAATTTTGCAATTCTAGATTTAAGTTCAGCTTTTTCAACAGCAAAATCTATCCGATTTTTCTTTAATGCCTCAATTCCGGTTAAAAGATCATTGTCTGCATCTTCTACCTTTTAATTCTAATTAAATTATTATTATCTGCTTCTTCAAGTTTAGAAATTCTTTCATTCAATGAATCAATTCTGGAGTGTGTATCTGCTACAAGGCCGTTTAGCTAGGGTGTGTAACGACTTATTAAAGTCATAGTCAGTGTGGTATTTCAAATACTAATTATCAAATCATATAGGGTGCAAAATCGATACGTTTTTTACTAGTAAATTACCATCAACGAAAGTGTTCAAAAAAATGATGCAACGGATGTATTACTAATTTTTATCCGTCAATCTTTGCAATAAACAATTGATAGTGTAGCTAAAAGAAGTTACAGTTTAAAAATTTTAATTAATAAACATTTTTAACTATTACATTAGCAGGAATTTTCTTCTTTGGTTCGTTATATATAAAGATGTGTGCGCGTTATGAATAACCAAAAATTTAAAACCTTAATTGTGTAAAGAAGGCTTTCTTCATATTATATATAAAGTTTTATTAAAAACTTTTGTGATAGTTTTAATGCTGGATCTTTTTTAAGATTTGGCTTTCATTAATGTTTTAATCAAAAAGTCATGTGTTTGTTACGAATTAGTTTTAATAATCGAAAATTTAAAATCGTAATTTTGTAAAAAAGTATATGAATTTTATTGTAAGTTTTTTGTGATAGTTTTAATGCTGAATCTCAGTTAGCCAAAGCATGTCAGGATCTTCATAAATACATACGTACTAGTAATTTTTATTATAATCTTATATATAAACTTGATTATTTGGTATATGAAATACCCCAGTGCGAAACTACAGTAGTTAAACATCACGGTACAACGCGTTTCATACATTCATTTGATTGGCATGAATGACAATCGACCAATCAAATCGCCGAATTTTAATTAAATTTATTTAACATTAAACTAAAACATGTAAAATTTATTTGGACAATCGACCAATCAAATCGCCAAATTTTAATTAACATTAAACTAACGTGTAAAATTTATTAGGACACTAAAATATCGATATTGAGAATTAATTTAATAACAAAAATCCTTAAGTCCAATTATTCATAGTTTTTTTCGAATCTAGAACCAAACTCAATTTATTTTTGAAATATTACATTTTTACATACTGTTAATCTATACTTAAAAAAAAAAAAGAAAAAAAAATACACCGCATTATTGAATCACCCAGGGCGACCACCAAAAACGTTGTGACATAATTAGACAGTTGGCCTGCATTAACCTAATTTAGGCCAATGATCAAAATTATAATTTAACCAAAAATTATTTTAGTATATTTTTAAATGTAAAAAGAAAAACTTACCTCTTTTATGGTAAATTGATCCGGGAACATTTTTACTTAATGGGCGGCTGTGGTTCATTTCGCGTAATTTTGGTCCGGCTGCGCCATGACTATGTCACTGCTTTTTTGATGGTCGCCCTGGATGATTCCCGCACTATTATTATCTGTGAAACAGAGGAGAAAGAATTTAGTGATTGTTTATAAACAATTATCAAAAAAAAATTTTTTTTTTATGCCTCATGGTAAAAGAAATTTTTTGTAGTAAAAGAGTATAATAATAGTACACAGAAGAAAATCACCGCCACCGTTTTTTTTTTTTTTTTTTTTTTTTTTTTCGCACAAA
>QKWP01002057.1:0-90089 GCA_003550325.1 Gigaspora rosea | reverse complement strand
TTATGTCTGTAAGAAACTACACACTTCTCTGAGGCAGTTTGGTATAAAACAACAAGAGATAATACACAGTTTATTAAATTAACAAGAGGGCTATTCCAAGGTGTCTGTTCCTTAGAAATCCCAAGAGTTTATTAATAATAAGAGAGGAGGATAAATAATATAAATGTAAAGATAAAATACAATGTCTGGATCTCCTAAAACTAAGGGAAATAAGGTGGGTTTATATATCTATTGAGCTAAGCGTTGCTAAGCGTCGTTAAGCGTCACTAAGCGTCGTTAAGCGTCACTAAGCGTCGTTAAGCGTCGCTAAGTGTCATTAAGCGTCGCTAAGCGTCGTTAAGCGTCGCTAAGCGTCATTGAGTATCATTGCACATCAATTTCGCATATCACTATTACTAAATACAGTTATTACAAAATTTCCTTATTAAGTTCTAATTTTCAAACTAATTTCTACCAAAATTAAAACCTATTCTATAACAATATGGATTATTAATTAATTAATAAAAAACTTTGATAATATGTAACTTTTGATCTACCAAACCATTTTAGATGATTTAACTACCAAAATGATCCTCTTAAAGAGAGGATTCTAACAAGCCCAAAACTCTTAAAATCCTATTACTAGATTATAAGATCAATCTAGATTTATATAATAAAATATTATATAATATTTATAGTAATACAAATCTATATCAATATTATGATCTAGTAATTGGAATTTAATGATTTTAGGTTTGTTAGAATTCTCTTTTTGAGAAGATCATTTTGGTAGTTAAATCATCTAAATTGGTCCAGTAGATCAAAAGTTATTTAATATTAAATTTATATATAAATTTATAATTTTAATTAAAAATTTTTTATAATTTTGGTCAGAATTTGATCATTCCGGCCAGAATTACACCTAATACATTGGCTAACCCACCTACCCACCAAAAAATCACCTGATTTCTGTCAGCTCCCTTATAAGATTCATGTGACAACTGATGCTAATCGGTTGGCATGTGATCATGTGATCAATTTTGATTGGTTATTATATATATTAAAAATTTATTAATTTAAATAATAGTACAAATAAAATCGTAATACAATTAATTAAAGCAAAATCTATACTAAACTAAAACAGCACAGTGCTCTTTGTCTTGTAGCTATACTCCCCCGAAACGATCCCTCAACTTCAACCACTTCGCATCTAATGATTCCACAACTCCAATATGACTCCAACAACAATAACTAATAACTTTAATTACAACCTTGTTAACGATAAATGCATCTAAAAAAAACATGTTAATAACAAAAAAATTTGAAAAAATAAAAAAAAACTTATTTTAAAAAGTTCTAGTTTCATTTCATATTTAAACACCATTTCCAAATAAAAAAATACCAAATATAGTGACACATCCCAGTTTTACTGCTATTTCTACCAAAAATAGTTATACCAATGATGAATTATATATATAGAAAAAAAAAGATTAGCTTAAAAAACAAAAAAATTATCCCTTAAACCGTCCATTTAAGCGGACAAATTTGGCTGCTTAAATTTTATAAATTCATATCTGATCTATTTTTTTAAAAAATAAAAATATTTTATAATTTTTTTTTTAAATAAAAACTATAATTATATACTATTTAAAACTTTTTTTTATTTGCTTAATATTTATAAAAAAATTTGAAGTTGCTTATAAAAAAAAAATTTATAATTTTTTAAAAAAATTTTAATTTTAAAAATTTTTTCTGTTTTTTTAGTTTTACTTAATAAAAATATAAGCTTTGATCCCCTATTACCTTAATCCAAAGTTGTAGACAACACTACTTTTATTTTTTTATTTTTTATTTTTTTTTTATTTTTTTTTTGAAAGCGAGGTCTTGCCTCAGTTTTTTATTAAATCATTTATATATTTACATTATTACAAATGTATTTACATAATTTTTCTATAAAACTGAGACTTGGGCTGGTGTACCCACGACCCATACTTTGCTAAGTAGGGTCAAAGTCCCGCTTAGTCTAAAATCTGATTTATGTATAACGGTAGATTATTATCAGAAATAAATGTTTGTTCCCACGTTTGAAGTTTGGCCTTGCTATTTCTTTCAGTCATTTCTTTACAATGCCTTTTTTGAATTTCACCTGTGACGGTCTTAAATTCTTGTCCTTCTGATGTACTTCTTTTGGGTACAATTGAGTTTATCCGGTTTCTTTCCATCCATATTTTTTCGTAAATATTCTTCGCTATCTTGTGAAGTATCATCGATGATAGGTTTCTTTCTTTTTTTTCAGTTTTTAGTAATTTATCTATCTCTTTCGTTTCTTTCTTCTCAATAATTCCTAGTGTTATTCTTGTCGTACCTATTTGTTTATCGGTAATGCAAATTGATTTTGTTATTGTTCTTTCGATATTATTTAATACTACCTTAGAGTATATTTTTTGTTTTTTGAGTAGTTTAATTATCGTTTCCTGTATAAGTCTTCTTAGACTTGTTGTATTTTCAGTGCAAGCCAATAGATGGTAGTTGCTTTCGGTTTCCTCGCATCCTTTTGGACATTGTGGATTAATTCTTTTGTCTTTATGTCAGTTGTGTAGGACTTCGTTTGTTGGTAGTTCTTCCATTAACATTTTGATTTTAAAGGATTTAAGTTTTGAATGTTTGGGATTTGTTTCTCTTGTTGTGAGTTTACAATTGTAATTAACGTAGTTGAAGAACGTAGACCAATCTGCTCTGTTCTTAGGTCATCCCATATTTGCATCCTTGACTGAGACTGCTATTTTGCTGTCTGTTCGGTAGGCCTCCGCATGGGCCGTGTAGGGCCGGGTAATAGAAATACCCTAGCCCTACCCGTTTGTGTAAGGGCTTGACTTTCAGGCCCCTACCCTTATCCTAGGGCTTAGAACTCAATGCCCTAGCCCGGCTCTCAAAACCCGTGGGTACCCACGGGCTTAATAAAGTAATAGATGCTTTGATACAAATAAAATAAAATTAACTAGTAAATATATATAAAGTTGAATACTTATTTAAAATACTTAGATTAATAAATGCTCTTTACATGCAATGCCAAATTAACAAGTCTAATGAGAACTAAATATTAAATATTCGTGAACTCGAATACCTGATTTTTTTTTTTTTTTTAATATAAACCCCTACTATAGGGATGCCGGATGGCGTACTTGAATACCTGATTTTAAATGTTTAGGATAATGTTTTTTATACTCTGCATGTTGATGAGGGCCAACAGATAGAAAAGAAGAGTAGCACTGGTCAAGGGTTATACGCCATGTGCTACAACCTTGACCAAAAATCAATTGTAATCAACAAAGCATGGGTCAAGATTAGAGCTCAATCAACATCAAATCACATACATTCTTTATCTCACATACTTCTTAGGTATCAGGTATGGATCGACATTAACATATATTAGCCAATTATATGAGCTGGTATTCATGTGAAATATGTATAACAGGTACCCGCAGTACTACTCTCACCCTACCCATCTGTGTAAGGGCCCATGTCTCAAGCCCTTACCCTTACTCTAGGGCTTGGAATTCAATACCCTAAATACCCTAGCCCGGCCCTTTGTGATCCTACCCACGGGTACCATGGGTAGCCAGGCCCATACGGAGGCCTACTGTTCGGCGTTAAATATATGTCGTAGGAATCGTCTTGTTCTGTGTTCGACTCTTGCTTCATTCCATTCTATTTGAAAAATGTCATGTCGTATGTTTGTATGGTTTATATTACCGGTTAATTTGTATCTGTCTTGTCTCTCATTTATGCTGGTTTCTTTTATTGTTTTGAATGTGTATTTTATGTCTTTTCTGATGATTAAGGTTTTCCAGGAAATCCAGCTGGTCCAGTTCATGAAATCTTGCAGTTCGTGTACTTTGTGTATTTCTGTCGCGTATATTTCCTCTGCCTTTTTACATAACCTTTCTATCTTTTTTATTTTGATATTGATGTAACATCTTTTTGGGGCTATTAGGACCCCGAACAATACATATAGAGGTTACATTAGCTTTAATATAAACTTTTTAAAATTTTTATCCACTTTTTATTAGAGCTAATTAACCATATTTTACATATAAGCTTTAATATTTAATAAATTTTAACCAAATATTAAATATAACAATACTTTTTTTTAAAAAAATTTTTCAAAAAAAATTTTTTTCTCAAAAAAATTTTTTTTAAAAAAAAATTTTTCTTAAAAAAAAATTTTTCTAAAAAAAATTTTTCTCAAAAAAAAAGTCCTCAAAAAAAAATTTATCTCAAAAAAAAAGTTTTTCCAAAAAAAATTTTTTCTTAAAAAAAATTTTTCAAAAAAAAATTTTTCTTAAAAAAAAATTTTTTTTTAAAAAAAATTTTTTTTTAAAAAATGTTTTTTTTAAAAATTTTTTCTTTATCCAAATTTTAAATATATCCTATTTAAAACTTATTAATTTTATCCACTTTTAATAATATAACATTAAAAGCTTTTATCCACTTTTAAATGTAACCTTTTGACCAATATCCACTTTTCAAATGTAACATTTTTGTAAAAAAGTAACCTTTTTAGCCAAAATTTCAATGTAACCTCTATATATATTGTTCGGGATCCTGGGCTATTACAGCTGTTTGGATTAGCGCCGCTATGAAATTTTTTGCAATCGCAGGCCATTCAATTACTGTTGTTTCCTATTGGCACTTTCTCTGTGTCGTTTGGCATAATACCGAATATTTCTGTGTGTTGTTCTCGATTCTTTTATCTATTTTCATTTTGATTTCTATTTTTTTTTTCCCCAAAGTTTGTTCGGCATTTCTTCGATCTTCTCATTCTCTTCATTTTGTTTCATGATATCGAGATTGTTTGTCTTTTTTCCATTGTTGTGTATCTTTTTACCTTTTTCTTTTTCATATGATCTTTGGACTTGTTTCAAATCTTTTGGGTCTATTCTAATTCTTTTTTTGCTATCTACTTTACTAATCTTACGTTGTTGATTTTTAATTTTTTCGTGCATTTTACTTTTCCTAAATTTGCGTTGTTTTGGTAACAGCCCTTACACGGTACCAACTGGTAGTTTGAGTTTTGTATTGTCCAGTGATTTACCACTACCGTGTCGTGTTTTATTGATGTTATTCGTCCTAGAAAATTTCTATTGTTTGCTTTTTCTACTATCCAGTCTGTTTTGTTCGGTGTACTTTTGCTTGTCCAGGGGTTTGGTGTTATTAGTGTTTCACTCCCTTTTATGTATGTCTCTTCTATTTCGTTTTTTAGTTCCTTGTACCACTTTGGTTCTTTTCTTTTTATCGCTCTTGATGTTGTTTGTGGTAGATTAAACCATTCTAGTGTTGCACTATTATCTCTTCTTGTATATTGTTTTATATATTTTAGGTTCATTTTGTTGCATCTTGTTTTTATTTTTTCGTGATTTTTGATTTGAACCAATATGTTATTGATTGGGGTCACCTGTTCTTTATCTTGTTTTGGCCATTTGTTTCTCTCGCTTCGCCTAATCGTTATCTCCATTTCCTCTAGCTAACGTAACATTTTTGTTGTTGTTGTTCTACTTTCCTTTGTTGTTAGAATATAACTATAGTGTTCGAGTATGGACTTGTTAGTATTTGCGGCATTTTGGATTTGTTGTAGCCTTATTTTAAGCGTGGAGTTCTCGAAGTTTTTGTGGTTGAGTTGGTGATGTAACATCGCTATATGTTGTAGTGTTTGTTTTTCTTTTACTGTTTTTAGTCCGTATAATTTGTAGTGGTGGATTGTTGAGTTTGGTATTGTTAATGCCAATCCTGTTTTGTTTTTGACTACTGTTGTGTATCTTTGTGTTATTTCTTTGGATGTTTTGTGTGGTATTACTACATTTTGAACTCTATACGACAATCTGGCCAATAGAACTATATTGATAATGTACACTGCTTGCTTCTCGGTTACTTTCGACCTTGCTATTCTCTTTATTGTGCTGTTCACTTCTTCTTGTATAGCTTGAATTATAGGTTTCTTGCTTGTCCCTACTGTGTACCAACATCCCAGAATTCTACATATTTGTTTGTGGTTAATTGCCTCTATCTCCGTATTTTTGTATATTATGTTTGTTACTTTGGTTGAGGGGTTCTTTATTAATAGTGTTGATTTTTGTGGATTTACGTTAATGTTTGTTAGCTTGAAGAAGGACGTTGCTATCTCAATTATGCTTTCTAGCTCTTCTCGAGTTTGCGCTATCCATATAGTGTTGTCCATGTAAGTTATTGCGAGTCGCCTACATGAGATTACTTTGTCATTACTGCCTTCTATATATCCCACTTCCAATGTATAGCCTTGGATTTTTTCGTACACTTCCGATAGTAAGGGATCATAATATATACGGCATAATAATGGTGCTATCGTCTCACCTTGATCTACTCCGTCTTCGACATCATATGTACTCGTCATTCCGAAATTTGTAATTACTGCATTTTTCCTGCCTTTAAAAATGTTTGCTATTAGGTTTGTTATCTCTTTAGGTATTTTTAGTCTTAGCATCGCTTTCTTTAGCATAGGAATATGTATCGAATCGTATGCTTTGGATATATCTTGACTAGCATCCACATCTCTTTGTCGTTTATTTGTACAGCTTTGATTATATGTGTAATCGTCGATATAGGTAATTCCGTTGAAGTGTGCGGTAACGCTACATAATTGTGTTCGTTAAGTATAGGGTATCTACTCAATTTGTTGCTTAACCTTTTCATTATAATTTTGGTTAGGAGTTTTCTGACATGTTCTATTAAAGTTATTGGTCGTGTTTCGTTTAGTTGTCCTGAAAATTTTTCTTTTTTCGCTATGGAATATATGTTACTTCGTTTCCAACCCTTGGGCACTTCCTGTAACTTTAAACATGCATTAAAAATCTTTAAGATTTCCTGTCTTGTCTTCTTATCTAGTTTCTTTAACATTTCGTTAGAGACTGCCTGCGGCCCAGTTGCTTTTTCTAATGGTGCTTCTGTGATTACTTCTTCAAGTTCTTTTAGGTCTATCTGGTTCCTTATACCTTTGTACCAATTCGCATCTATTCTTTTTAGAGGTTCGAACACTCCTTTCCATTCTTGCTATTTTTGATCTTCAGGAAGGTTTTGTTTGGTCCACTTTTCGAAATGGCTTCTAATTTCGTTTTTTATTTCTCTGTGTTCTGTTATCATTTGATTTTCGTGTATGATGTTATTGATGATTACTGGTTCTCTATGTCTTTGCAAGACGCTATTGATCATCTTTTTGGTATTGTTTTCGAAGTTGTTGTATCTTTTTTGAATATGTTTCTTGATCATTTGTTTGTGTGCTAGATTGTTTTCTATTTTTCTTGCTTTATATATACTCTTTTGATATTCCTTTAATAACTCCGTTTTTGCCTTTACTTCATTCTCCGAATCGTTTTCTTCTATTTTTAAGATGAAGTTCAGCTGACTCATTTTACTGATTTCTTTGATTTCTTGGTTTAGTATCTCTCTCTGTTCTTGTCGTATTCCTTCTTTTTGTACGTTTTTTATTACTACATTTATCTTCCTCAGTGCGAAGTGCAACTTTGTCGCTTTTGTAGAGAATGCATGGAAGGTTTTAGGAGCTATCTTTGTTTTCGGGATATTCTCATCTGCCGCTTTTTTAATTGCTTGTTCGATTTTGTTCCACTGTCTACTTAATTTCTCTTCCGTATCAATCTCCTCGACTTCTAGTAGGCCTCGGTCTTTTAGGCTTTCTTCTATTAATTTTGAGAAGTCCTCCCATTTTTCATCTGTCGTTTCTTTGTATAAGTAAATTGCTCTTTTCCTTTTCTTTGTGCGGTATTGTTTTATGGGATTAGGTTGCCATTCCACATGTAGGATCTTGTGGTCGCTGTCCGTAATTCTTTCTGCACTCTCCATTTTTGGTCTTGTTACCAAGGGTATTTGATTGTGTGATATGTAGATGTCGTCTATCTGACTCTTCATCTCTTTCCTTGACCATGTTTCTTCCGTTATATCGTAATATTGTAGTAAGCTAACCATTCCCATTTGTTCTATCTCTTTGATTAGTGGTATTATGTTTTTGCTATGTTTATTTCTATCGAAGTTAAAATCCCCCATCACTATTGTTTCGTAGTTTCTTGATGTTGCTTGTAGGACCCACTCTTGTACTTTCTTTTGAGTTTGTATATTTAGTTCTTTATTTGTACTAGGGAGGTATATCGATATAATTCTTATTTTTTGGTTTTTCGGGAAGAAGAAATCGACGGCTAGTGCTGTACCATGCATTGTTTTTATGCAGTGTATGTAGGGCTGCAGTGATTTTATGACTAATAAACCTGTTCCCATACTTGCTTCTTGTTTATTCATTACTTGTTCATTGCTATTTGCCATGTATGCCTCATAGTATGGATTTGCCAAAAATAGCTTGTAATTGCCTGATTCTGCAAGTTTTGTTTCAGTCATTCCAACTATGTGTAATTTATTGTCCTAGCAGGATTCAATCCAATTTCTATACTTTAGTGCTTCGTTTATACCTTGTGTGTTGTGTGTTGCTATGTGTATTCTATCTAGGGTATTATAATTATTGTTTGCACTCATTAATTTATATCTTTAAGGAATAATGTTCCAAGTCGCATCGGGGAGAGGTAGTAAATTGAATATGAATTGTGGAAGTTTTGAAAAGGAAAAAATTTTGCGCAGTTTCTGAATTGTATTTTTTACTTGTTCGTGTTGTGTAATGGGCAAACTAATTATGTTTTTGACAATGCTGTTGTTGTCCAGGTAGCTTTGTACTTCTTCGAGGTTTTCAGGCATGTCTATCTTCATTTCCTTTTGATTCTCTTCGGCTTCTTCAGGTGGGTTTTGGTTCCTTTTGATCTCAATCCATGTTTCTGGTATCCGATGAAAGTAATATAAGGGCCTCAAATTTCTCACTATATCTACTAGCTGTCCTGTTGACGTAATGGGTA
Source organism: Gigaspora rosea (assembly GCA_003550325.1). Classification (NCBI taxonomy): domain Eukaryota; kingdom Fungi; phylum Glomeromycota; class Glomeromycetes; order Diversisporales; family Gigasporaceae; genus Gigaspora; species Gigaspora rosea. The sequence continues at coordinate 81,168 of QKWP01002057.1, read as the reverse complement.
TTGTCAGGCTAAACTCCTTTACTTCTCTTGGGTCCCATGGTAATTCTGGTTTTTCTGTTGGATTAATAGTCATTATGTCACTTGGCAGTGGGATTGTGAAGTTGTACTTTACGGAAATCTCTTCTATGAATCGGATTGCTTCCTCCTTGTCTTCTATCATGAAATTGTATTTTGATTGTGTGATTATTCTTTTTACGTCTCTTGGCAGTCTGGGTTTTTGTATAAAGAAATCGCTGGGAATGAACTTGAAGAAGTATGTTTCTCTTAGCATATCACTAATTTCTTTTATGGTTTTGTTGGACCTTGTTAGATCTATAGAGAACATTGCTCTGTATTTGTGATTTAACTCTTGTGGCGTCAATGGAAGTGGTATTTTTTTTTCAGGTAGTCTAAAGTAGGATTCTGGTAAATCTCCTTCCCACTTATAGTGCTCTGCTAATCGTTGTTTGTATCCATAAACTTTTCTTAGATCTTTCCTGTCGATGATTGGGAATAGACCTTTCACTTCCTCGTGCAGTTTCCAAGGGTTGTCTGGTAGGGGTTCTAATTCAGTAAAATATTCGTCCAGTAGTTGTGCGAAGGTATAAACTTTTCTTAGGTCTGCTAATAATGATCTTAGATTGTTTCTGTTTTTTATTGGGATCTCGAAGGAGAGCAATTCTCTAACTTCTTCAGGTATATCTTCTGGTTTTTCGGGGAGTGGCAGCAGGGTAGTTTGGATTGCTTTATTTACAGTTTTCATACTGTCTCACTTTGTAAACCTTCGGGTAGTTTCATGAATCCTATGCAGTAGTTTAATACTTTCATTATTTCTTGGGGTTCTTCCTGAACCTGCTGTTGGTTATGTGTTGTATTGCTAGTTTCTGTCGAATTTTACTATTGATTTAATCTCTGATTTCTCTATTTGTGACTGTGATACTGTGTTTGCCTTTGTAATTTTGAATCGCTTTGTCAAACATCGCTTCGAACTCTATTTGGTGAACAGGCATCATTTTTGTGTTTCTGGTGAAGGTACGGAAGAAGCTTCGGTCTTGGTAATTGAATTTGAGTTGTATTGCTTTAGGCATTTCGTGTCTTGTGGGGATCGTATATAATTTATATGTGATGAATTTGCAATTGAATTTGAGTTGCATTGCTTTAGGCATTTCGTGTCTTGTGGGGATCGTATATAATTTATGTGTGATGAATTTGCATAAAAGCTCTTCATTCTTGAGCGCCTCTATAATCTGTCCGTAGTGCCACTCTTCATCATCAAATGGATCTTTGTTGCTCCGTACTAATTTTTCATCACATGATCTGCCCATTGCATGTCTATTTCTTTAAATTTTCTTTCTCGTCTTTGGGGCATGGATTTCTTAACTGCGCCACTATATGACATTTGTTCGTTTCTTCGTTCTTCTACTTCCGTTTCATGTGTTTCTGACTGCATATCGTTTTGTTCGTCAATTTCCATGTCTCCTGTCATGTGCTGGTTGTTGTTTATCCTGATTTCCTTAGCATTTCCGATTTCGTCCGGTGTTGTTTCCACTGTTTGGCTCGGAACCTCTGTATTCGGTTGTATGTTTACTTCCATTTGTGGTGATGACATTATCTCACTTTTTGACGGGGGTAGGCTGTTTCTGCTGTTTTGGTCATCTTTTGGCACGTCGAACATAACGTTATCATTAACACTTTTGCTTGCTACATTTGACTCCAGTTGAGCTGACTCATCTTCCTTCTTCCTTTTTTTGCATATATTCGTAACTTGACTGCTTCCGATGTTCTCGTCTTCATTGTCTTGTCCCCTCAAGGACATCTTCTGTTCTCTAAGAGAGAGCTTTTCACTGTTGGGTTTTATGTATCTTGGTGTTGAAGTTGCTCATTTTCTTTTTTTTTATTTTAATTATTACTTCTTCGGTTGGGAAGGTTTGTAGGTTCTACTGTTGCACACCTTTTTACTTATTTTAGGCCCTTTTGTATGTATTTTACTCCTCTGCCGTAGATTTTGTTGTTTTTATTTTGATAAAAATTGATGTACGGGAAAGAGTTTTTTATATGTCTACACTACTTTTATTATTAAAACTTTTATAACTTATTAAGCAAAATTTAAACTTTACTTAGTAGTAACTAAAAAATTTCTCTTCAGAGACATATAAAATTTTAAGAAACTTTTTAAAATTTTAATAGTAAACCTAAAAAATCAAGTTTATTAAAAATGTAATATCTTCATCAAAATTAAAGATAGAATAATAAAATTTAAATATATTATATATAAAAGGAATATCTTTAATTTTATTCAATAAATAGGAGGGGTCAAGCTTAAATAAATTTTAAGAAAACTCAAAAAAACTTTTTAAAAATGATTTTAGCGGACAAATTTGTCCGCTAGACGGTTTAAGGGATAAAAAATTATAAAAAAAACTTACTACTGTTTTTGAAAAGACAAATGAATTATGTACAAAAAAGAAAAAAATTAAAAAATACTAAAAATGAAAAAAAACGAATAATAAAAAAAAACTAAAAAAAAATAAAAAAAAATAAAAAAAAACATCTGAAAAAAAATAAAAGAAAAAGCTAAAAAAAAATAAAAACAACAACAAAAAAAAATACAAAAAAAATTGCAGAATTGATTATAGTATCCTTTATTTAATTAATAAATAGCAAGCACTATCTATATATATATATATTTTTTTTTTAAAGTGTCCGCCTTGGGACCGAGGAATTTTTTATTCAAGATATTTGGGTCAGTGTCCCACTAAGGGCCACCTGTATTTGTTACATTGATAAGGATACAACTAGCCACACGTACAACTTTTGGTTATCTAATTTAAGTAGTCCACCCGAAGGTTACCCCGCGGGTTCCACACTAGCTCCCATATCTGCAACCTGACTAGGGGATTGCCTATTTAAACCCTCTGATCCCTGCTCCTCCTGCCAACCCATTCTGTATTACCGGAACAGGCCTGTTACATAAGCAGTCAGTCAGCCAGGTCCGGATGCTTATCCGTCGTCCTTAGGACCCATTTTAATTCTGTATCCTCGGCGGAAAACTTGGTAGAGCAGTCCCTGTCCCACCCAGGTAATACCTACACTTCGGTAACTTACACATTCACCGAGACGAACAACTTGCAGTCGAGGAGTACCCAACCGCTACCATTACCTACTTCTGCCCTTATAAGGTTTGCTCTAACCCCGGTACCCACCATCACTTTCCTACCGGTCCTTCCCCGATTTCCCAGACTTCCAATCCAGTTGGCCCAGAAGGGTTGATCTACCCGGCATTAGGTGCCATTATGGTTTTTCTCCCCTTGGTCCCCAATTTCTCAACATGGGTCCTTTTTCTCCGGTGCGACTTCGGCGGCCAGGTTGGTAGACCTTGTTCCCAAGGACAACGTCCGGTACTTTAGCTCCAGTCCAATATTCCAGTTTTGGTAGCACCGTCAAAGATCTTTACTACTTCCTTACTCGGGTCTTGCCAAATGGGTTTCTGTTTTCCCGGTTCCTTGAATTTGTCTGTGTCACAAGATACAACTTTGACCGAAAGCTCCCATTCGAGATGGTAACCAAGGACTACAGGTGATGTACCCAACCGATCGACAGGAAACAGTTACCAGAACACAGATCTATTTTTTCAAAGCATCGTTAGTGGGATTTGAACCCTAGACCTGCCACTTGGGGGGTAACAACTTACCAACTTCTCTAAGTTGCCACACCCTACTATCTATATATATAAAAGAAACTATCTATTAATAAAAACATATGGTATTTGTGCTATTTAAAAAAAATGAAAATAAAAAATAATAATAAAAACAAAAATAAAAAATAAAAATAAGGGTGTTATTTTATGCTGACCTGTCACCATGGCGACCCATAATCGACCAATAAAAATTGATCACATGATTACATGATCGATTTTTATTGATCGATTATATAGTAGTATTTTCTTTTCTGGGTAATACAAGAATTTGAACATGCGTAAAAAAAGAAAAAAGCAAAAAAATGCAAAAACTAATGTTTAAATCAACCTCGGTGCACCAATTAAAAATGATGGGAATGAAATTTTATATATATTCTAATTCCATAGCCTTTAACGTTAAGGCCCTAACCCTAAATTGCAATTACAAAATTGGATTTTGTATTATCCGTACAAAGTAAATAAAAGTTTTTTTTTAATTACTTTAATTACTTAATATATTCTAACCCTATAGCTTCTAACGTTAAGGCCCCTAACCCTAAATTGCAATTACAAAATTGGATTTGTATTATCTGCGCAAAGTAAATAAAAGGTTTTTTTTTAACTACTTAATGAATGTTAAGGCCTAATCCTAAATTTATATACAAAATCGGATAAAAAAAATAAATTAAATAAATTAGAACTTTGAACCGGTTCCAAGTTCTAATTTATTTAATTTATTTTTTTTTAATTTAATTTAAAAAAGACATTAAACCTGGGTTTAACATATAAAAAAAAACAACAATTCTAAGTTCTATGGTATTTATTAATTTTTTTTGAAAATTTTTTTTTATTTAATTATTGTTATTTTTTTTGTAAGCAAAAAAAATGGACAAGAAAACAAGAGACAAGAAAATTGGACAAGAAAACCAAGAAAAAAAATGAAAAAAGCGGAAAATTTTTTTTAATAATTTATTTTTTTAAAATTTTTTTTTTATTTAATTATTGTTATTTTTTTTTGTAGAACTAAAGAAAACGGACGACAAGAAAATAGGACGAAAAAAAAGAACAGGACAAGAATGAAAAGCAACAAAGACAGGAAAGAACCAAAAAAACAGAAGATGAAATGAAGAATTATTCGAAGACTGGCTAACAAAAAATCAGCAGAGATACATTAATAAAGAACAAAAAAAAACAACCAAAGAATCCACCAAGAAATGACAAAAGAACTTACTACTAAAAACGGCAAACCTACACATTGAAAAATGACAAATTTACCAAAAAAACTCACAGAAAACTGACAAAAAACTCTAAATGGATCCACTGAAAATCGATAAAGAACTTACTTAGTGAACACCGAAAAACTGAAGAACCCACAAAAAAATGACGAAAAACTTATAGAAAACCCTACCAAAAATCAACGAAAACCCTATTAATTGGTGATCCACCAGTCAACCAAAGAGTCATCATAGTAAAAAGTGACTAAGATTACTATATAAATTTACTATAGTGCGAATGTTCCGTGCACGTATTTAAAACTTTTTTTTATACTAAGTTAATCATCTTTCTGGCTTAAGAGACTTTTGTAAAGCTCATTAAAACGCATCTAATAGTGGTTAGAGTGTCAATATCGGCTTGGTAGATGCCAAGATATTTTTAAAAAACCTTTCTTTTACTATGTAAATTTTCTTGCAAATAATAGTATTGTTTGCAAGAAAATTTACATAGTAAAAGAAAGGTTTTTTAAAGATATCTTGGCATCCACCAAGCCGATTTTGATGCTCTAACCACCATTAGATGCGTTTTAATGAGCTTTACAAAAGTCTCTTAAGCCAGAAAGATGATTAACTTAGTATAAAAAAAAGTTTTAAATACATGCACGCCACATTCGCACTATAGTAAATTTATATAGTAATCTGAGTCACTTTTTACTATGATGACTCTCTGGTTGACTGGTGGATCACCAATTAAATGACTCATCGAAAAATGATGAAGTACTTGCTTAACGGAAAAACAACCTACCTTGAATCACGAGAAATCTACCAATCTAAATGCGACTTCACGCTCCTACTACTGCTCCAACTACTGCTCCCAACGACGACTCCTACAATGACTCCTATGACAACTCCAACAACGAATCCAACAAAAGCTCCCGCGACGGCTCTAACGACAGCTCCAGCGACGTTCCAAAAAAAAATTAAAGGTTAATAAAAAGAATAAAAAAAAATACATAAAACAAAAATAAAAAAAATTATTTATATGATCGCCAATCTGAAAAATGATTGGGCGATCATATAGGGGTCTCCATGGCAACAGATCGCTATTTTAGTTTTTCCTAAAAATAAAAATAAAATATCACAAAAATAAAAAAAAGAAATATAAAAACAATACAAAATACAAAGAAAAAAAAATAAAATAAAATACAAAATACAAAAAACAAAATATAAAAAAAATANAAAAAAAAAAAAAAAAAAAAAAAAAAAAAAAAAAAAAAAAAAAAAAAAAAAAAAAAAAAAAAAAAAAAAAAAAAAAAAAAAAAAAAAAAAAAAAAAAAAGAGAAAAAAAACCCCCTCTGAAAAAAACCTGAACAAATTATACTTTAATATTCAATATCACTTAGCACTGCTCTTAATTCCAAAATTTGATATTTAATTTAGTAAAAAAACCAACTGAAAAAAACAAACAAAGCTGATTGCTATTATACTATAACAAAATTATATTACGATGTTCTACTAGCAATGACTTCAAGATGATTATAACCTAGAAAAAAAGAAGTACAAGTTGGAGATAGGGTCATAATGGACTGGATTAGGCTAGGTCAGGCTAGGTTTTCATAAACCTGACAAATATTTTAAGCCCAGCTCAGGTCAAAACCTGTTTAGAAAATTCAGTACACAGGTCGGTCTAGGCCATAATGGGCTTTGAATAAGTTCAGCTCAGACTATAGCCCACATATACGTACACAGTCGGTTTCACGAAAGCATATAATCTTTTTTTTTGCTTTTTCTGCAAATTTTGTGTGACCAATGCTGCAAATACAAACTTTTATAATAAATTTTTTATGAGCAGTTTTTTTTTGTATGTCATATAATGCAGAAAATCCAATCTTTTCTATATCAGATATTAATAACTAATAATTGTACAGTACGTATATAGTCCCTGATATTTATCTTTTTTTTTAGATAACAGATTGCAATTTTTTCAATTTTTTCTTGGCAATTCTTTTTTATTTCAATATATCATATTTATATTAGTGGGTGAATTTAAATCATAGATAAATTTTTTTTAATTAATTAAATATAGAACATTTGCTTAAATTATTTTTTAATATTACTTACTAAATTTTTGCTTAAATTATTTTTATATAACTTATTAAAGTTTCGCTTAAATTATTTTTTATATAACTTATTAAACTTTTGCTTAGAATTTTTTTTTATTTAGCTTAACAAAATTACTTAAGTTATCTTATATATTAATATACCTTTAAAGAGAACATTCAAAAAAACTTGAAAACCAAGGCTAAATATACAGACTATCAACTTTTACATAGATGAGTATCAAGTAATAATTAAGTTTAACTTTTTACTTATATTAGCAAATTTATAGTACCGAAATCTTTTGAAAGATCTTGTATTACTGCAAAATCTTTCGAAAGATTTCAATATCGCAATATATTTCAAAATATTTCGAAATATATTTCGAAAGATTTCAGGTTTGAAATATTTCAAAAATAGTTTCAAAATATTTCGAAAGTAGATTCAAAATATTTTTCAAAATATTTTGTAATCGAAATAATTCAAAATATTTTAAAACTGACTGGATAGGCTGGATCAGTAGATCTGTAACCTGGGTTATGCCCAGGACGCATTGGACTATTTTCGAAATACTTCGAAATTAATCTACAAATTCCGTATTACTAGATCAAATCAGATCTTTGTTTATAAATTAGATCTTCTATACAGTTTTACATTGTTTTTTTTTTCTTTCGCTTTGTTTTATATTGTTTTTAGTTTAGTTATGTTTTTTTGTTTTTGGTTTGTTTTTTTTTTTTTATTTATTTTTTAATTTTTTTCATACTTTACAAACCCTTTGCAAGAAAACCAAAAACTTTTTAGCATATTGTGAAAACACCAAATTGACTTTACAAGCCTACTAAGACTTTCAACACGCTGCAAAAACGAACAACTAATTTCTCTAGCAATTTTGAAATTTCCAAGAACATGACTTTAAAGAAATGATTTAGTTAGGCACAAGTTTTTGCAAGTTTTCGCAAGCTTTTGCTACATTTATTTTTTCGTTTAATACTTTTTGTTTTTGTTTTTTTTTTTATTAATTTATTTTATTCTGGCACTTTGCGAGAACACAACTCTTACTTCTGGTACTTTGCAAGAAAACCAACCTGGACTTTTTTGGCATTCTGCGAACATTAACCTTGTTTTTGGCAATTTCGAATTTTCAGAGAAATAGAGATTTGGGGCTTCCTTTATTTTTTTTTTATTCAGTTTGCTTATATTTTTTGGTTTTTTGTTTGTTTTTTCGTTTTTTTACTTATTTTTTAATTTTTATTTTATATTCCTGACTTCTTCGGCACTTTGCAAGAAAACGACTTTTTCGGCACTTTACAAGACACCAACTTTAAGAACACCAACTCTAACTTTTTCAGCACTTTGCAAGAACAAACTAGATATTTCTGGGAATACTAATGCTTTTGAGAAGTAGAGTTTTTTTATTTTTTCACTTCTTTACTATTTTTAGAAAATATTTAAAAAGAAAAGCGAAACGAAGATAATAGCCAAAACAAAAGAAATAGCTGAAGCGAAATGATAGTTAAAACAAAGAAGCGAAATAAAAGCTAACTGGGGTAAGCGAAAATAAGCGTGTAGGGCTAGTTTTTTATGGGATTATATGCGATGAAGTGCAAAAGTATTTTAAATATATTTTTTTCGTTTTCGTTGTTTTTTTTTCATTATTTTTTTTTGGTTTCATTTTTTTTCGTCGTTTTTGTCATTTTTTTTTGTATAATATATGTATAATAATTATATAATATTGAATAAAAATGTATATTTAATTTAAAATAAATTTAAAATATATAATGTAAATAATAAATAAAAAATATAAGATTTTATATTAAATTGCAAAACAATGCAAAAACCTGTGAAAACGTTCAAAAATTTGCAAAAGCATGATTATGTGAATATGTATATTGTTTATTTATTTTTTGTAAAAATTTTGAAACTTTGTGAAATATTGCGAAATATTGCGATAATATGCAAAATATTACCTTCTGCGACCCCAGAAGGGATAATTATATACGGGTTGCATTGTTTTATTTGCCCTATTTCGCAATATTTCACAATATATTTTGAAATATTTCGAAATTTCTTTCGAAATCTTTCAAAAAAAATGATACCAAAATCTTTTGAAAGATTGCAAATCTTTCGAAAGATTTCGTATCGATCGCAATTCTTTCGAAAGATTTCAGCATGCAATTTCTTTCGAAAGATTTCATATATTTATTTTGCTAATGTAGCTCCAGGTTATGAGTATTAATTGTTTTGATTATTATATGCACCTTACCAATCACTAAACAAATCCTTTCTTTTACTCACAGATTACGAATTAATAAATTATACAACTTAGCAATTAAACAACTAACAACTAATCGATTAAACAACTAAACAACTAAACAATTAATTCATATACAAACTCTTTTCGCTGATCCTCTGATCCATTTTCGGTACTAAGGAAAAAAGAAGAAAACACACAAACTAAATCGAGAAAGGACCAAAAGGCCACTAAGAAAAAAGAAAAAAGAAGTAAATTAAATAGGAGTTACTTAGGCCACCTTGGAGAAAGCGAAACGATACAACAACCTATCGTGAAATTTCGGTCTTGTAGAAAATTTTTTGTAAAAAGTGGAGATATCGCTGAGACCCTGTACTGCAGATCATAGTCAACAACAATAGGACACGTAATCAATAATACAAACAAGCATTCCAAATAGAGAAATAACAAGTTAAACACGTAATTTTTCGTGAATCAACAAAACAAACACGTCATAAGCATTTGTAAACAAACAAAGTAGAAAATACTTCAACACAACATTGAACTAGACAAGTAATAGAATAGAACAAATGTCAATTCTAGGAAAATTTAAGGCCTTCTTTAACAAACAAGACGAGGAAAGAAAAGCTTTAATTAGAGAAAACAAGGTGTTACTGCTTAAGATAGACACAGATATAGCAAAATTCTTGGAGATCGATCAGCCACATATAATTGCAGTAATACGAAATATAGTAGAGTTACACAGATAGGCAGAGCATAAGGTGATACGCAAAGAACCAATCACACAGCTAGAAATTGAGCTGCTAAACGAGAATGAAACAAGTAATAAAGACATAATACAGCATACGGATATAAAAGAGGAACCAAAAACAAAGGTAGAAGAAGAACTGCCGAAACAACTACAGAAAGCGGAAGTCAGTAAAGGAGAAAAAAGAGTCTTTGAAGAAAAGGTGAGGAAAGTGACAACAAGATAGTAGATAATGTGGAGGGGGAAAAGAAGGTGAAGGCCCTATTATTGGAGGCGGAATGCGGAAGTTGGGACTACGGTCTAGAAGAAAAAAAGGCCGAATTACAACAAAAAACACCTCCTACATGTGAGACGACAAACGTAACGAACAAAAAACGACAAAAAAAATGTGAAGACATTTATAACTCCATTTGGGCACCAAAGGGAAATTTTACAACTCGAGGTCAGAGTAGGAAATAACAATATTTTTTTACAATTTGGGATCTGCCGGAAACAGTAGATGCTAGAGTAATTAAAAAACATTTGAGTTTCTTTGGCAAGGCCATAGTCTTGGCTTGGCAACAAGGATGGAAAACGAAAGCAGCGTATATCAAGGTGGAAATGGAAAATCAGCGCAAGGAAGAAGTCCTGAGGAACAGTTGGTCAGTTCACCTAGATGAGGGTAGAACATATAGAATGATCCTGGAAGATTTAATCTAAACGAATTAGAATACAGAAACAAATTTAAACTAACCATCACAAATTTGCCCAAAAATACAGTTGATACGTTATTATTGTGACAATTAAAAAAAATAGAGGCAAAAGCAGTACATGTACTAATTAACTGTTATGGGAATCAAAAGGGCACAGCCCATGTCTATTTTGATACAGAGGCTAAATACAAAGCCGCACAATTATCAACAGTTTTTTACTTTAATACTAAGTTAGAGTGGAAACGAGTAAACCGAGCTGCAACAAATAAAGAAAACTGGGACCAGCCAGAAATAGGAGGAGGATCAAACAAAGAAAAAACAAGAGAGTATGTAACTTATAGCAGAAGATGGGATGGTAGAGACATAGTACATAGTAGAAAGCTCAGAAGTATAAATAGTAAAGGGAGAGAAAGTAGACTAGAACAAGGCACAGGTACAATTAGTAATGCAATAGGAAAAGACAAAACAGATAGAAGCAAAAACGCACAACAAAGGACAGAAGAAACTGAAAATCACCAAATCCTAATGGAAATCCTAAAGAGGCTCTCCTTGTTGGAGAATGTCGATAAGGGGGTGAAAGCCTCCTATCGCTCCTGAAAGTTGCCAAGGGCATCTCTAAAGAAAAGAATGGAGAGTTCTCTCCATTTAAACAAAGAGGAGATAGTGAAGGTTTAACAGAGAGAAAGGAGAAGAAAAAGCGAGAAGAGGAGAAAGGAGGAGAGAGAAAACTAGAAGACATTGATTTTAGTGTACTAGGATAGGATTCCATAATATAAATGGACTAAAAACAAATAAGGGAAGATTGGACACGATATCAGATTTTATGGAGGAGAAAAATATTAACATTATGGGCTTAGCAGAAACGAACCTGATCGAAAAAGAAGGAAAATTTATGCTTAAGGAGAATAAAAATCTGAAGGGTTACTGGTCCGCTACAGAGGAAGGAAAGAAGAAAGAATCTGGTGTCGGAATTTTAATAGATAAAAAATGGGAGAAACATGTGGTAAAGTTAAACAGGAAGAACCCATATATTCTGGATATGGTTCTGGATTTCAAGGGTCTTTCGATAAACATTATAGTGGTATACGTAGCACCAACAAGTGCAGAAGTTCAAAAGCATATACAAGCTTATTTAAAAGAACGTCTAAGAAACATGGAAACAAAGAAGAAGGAACAGTGATGCATAGTTTTGGGCGATTTTAATGTGGATCTGAACCAAACAGAAAAGATCAACTTAGAAGACCGAAAGGAAAAAGAAGAGAAGAAACAAATTCTACAGCTCTTAAAAGGAAAAAGATTTACAGATGTTTTCTACGAGTCTGACTCCCTAGGGCAACCAACTTGGAGGCGTAAAGAAGCGCAGTCAAGAATCGATACCATCTGGGTCAACAGTCACTGGAAACAAATCATTTTACTGTACAAAACCAAGGACATGGCGTTTAGAACAGGCAGTGACCACTAGTTGGTTTTCATACAAGTAGAAACAGGGTTAAATATGCGAAAGCGAAGTCAAGCAAGAAATAGAAGATTAGGAAAAAAAAGACTAGAAATAGATATAGAAAATATTGATAAGAAAATGTGGGAAGAGTACCAAGCTAAACTAAATCTTGAACTAAAAACTGAAATCTTGAAAGGAAGTAAAAGAAAAAGAGAGACCCAGGAAGCCTGTACGGAGCAGCAGGAATTAGAATCAGAGTTAGAAAACAGATCCCTGGACCAGTTGTGGGATATCATAGAAAGCAGTATAAAGAAAGCAGTATCAGTCACACTCCCAAAAAAGAAGAAAACTCCTATAATAGAGGACGTGTCATATGTGAATACAAATATGAAAAAGTTAAAGAAGGATATACGCACACTAGGAAAGTGGTGTAGAAGGTTAAGGAAAAGCAGAGAGAAGACATTGTTAAAGCAGCAGGAGGTGACGGAACTAAAAGCTTTCGTAGAACGGCTCAAGGAGCGGTGGAAGTTAGATATGTTAGATAACTATTCAAATATGTATGAATCCCTAGAAATATGGTGGACTGTTCTGACCAAGAGGTGGCAAGTTGCTTTAAAAAATAAAGATGAAAAAAGAATCAGGACTTGTATAGAAGCCAGGTACGAGATGATAGTGAAAGGGCAAAGAGGCATGATAGACAGCTTGTTGGATCGGCCACAGAAAAGGATTCAAATTGATAGAGTAGTTAAAAGCATAGAAGAAGAGGAAGAGGAGTTATTAAACGAACCAAAAGAAGTACTAGAAGAAGTAAGAAGACATTTCGCGGAACAGTTCAAAAAACTGTCATCAATGGCAGAAAATCTACCGAAAAGATGGGAAAAAAGGTTCTGTCTGATAAAAGAAGTAGAGTCTAACTAGTATGAACAATTACTAGATAAGGTGTTATTGGATGAGTGGGAAGAAGCGCTAGAACAAACCAAGAACAGGTCGGCGCCAGGAGTGTCAGGTATTACCTACCCAATGTTAAAAAAAGCGTGTGCTTTCGCAAAAAAGATATTCCAGTATATGGCAAGTAGATGCCTTGAAGAAGGAAGTATGCCCAAAAAGTGGAAACTTGGCATGCTGTATCCAATACCCAAGCAGGAAGAGTGGTGTCATAGATTGAACAATGTCAGACCCATTCTTTTATTGGAAACCTTCAGAAAATCAGTAGTCAGAGTACTAAATAACAGACTAGGGACAATTCTCAAAGAAAGGGGCATTCTTAAATGAAGAAACTTTGCCGGATTACAGGAAGAAGGCACAGCGGCACCGGTGTATTTGATGAACTGCATACTGGAAGATGTGAGAGAGGGAAAAAAAGAAATCTGGATTCTATTCCAGGACATGAAAAAAGCTTTCGATTCGGTAAACATCGAAATGCTGCAGCTAGCATTGGAGTGCATAAAACTTCAAGCAAAAGCAGTAGATTTTATAATCAATTTGTACAAAAACAGAGAAATTGAGGTTATAACAGGGGTAGGAAACACAGAAAAATTTATAGCAGGAGACGGAATAGACCAGGGAGAAGTCATATCACCCCTGGTCTGGAAAATCTTCTACGATCCACTACTAGTAGAAATTTAAGAAGAAAGGGACAGAGGTTACAAAATGCAGATAAACTGGCCACGCAATCTGCAAAGGGGCGAAGCAGAAGTGCAGGATTTACAGGTACCTGTTCTAGCATATGCGGACGATACCACATATATAGCAAGGGATAAACTGGAGCTAGAACAGATACTTAGAGTAGCAGAAGATTTTTATAAAGTAAATGACATAGAGATCAATAACAAAAAGTCAGAACTACTAGTGCTGAATGCACACGACAAGCATACAGTACAAGAAGTCATAATTTTTGGGCCAAAGAACGAAATAGTCCGTGGTAAAAATGCGAAAGACCTGACGAGGTTTTTAGGTGTGTGGCTGTCCGAAAAAGCAGAAATCATACAAGCAGTTAGAATCGCGAAGGAGGAAGTCCTGACAGTTATGAAAGGAATCAAAAGAAAAAAGGCCTCACTAGCGCATATGGCATATATAAACAATGTAGTACTATTACCGCGACTAGAATATAGACTGCAGCACTGCTTCCTATCACGTGAAAATTGTGAAAAGTTGCAAAGTCCCCTTCTAATGCTGATCAAAAATAAAGCAGGAATGATGAAGACAACTCCGAATTCTACGTTAACACACCAGAATATTGTTGGAGTAAAGTCGATTTGGCAAAATCAACTAGCTCATCATTTCACAGAAATAACATCAAGGCTAAATAATAAAAGTGATGTGGGACGAGCAGTGTGGCTAAGGCTAAAACAGGCGCAGCTAAATTGTAAAAGCACAACCTGCATTTTGGGCTTAGAAGAAGGAAGAATAGAGAAATGCAAGGTTAAAAACAATCTAGTTTGCAAGATAGTGCTTGAAGCAAAGAAACTGAATATAAGTTTCAGGTCGGAGGAACTAGAAATGAAATGTAAAATAGAAGGAATGGGAACAGAAATTGTAGGCTTGGTTAGCGGAAAAGAACTGCAGAACTTCCTAAAAGAAAGAAGATTGAATGTCTTCTTTTTGGAGCAGCTTTTGGATATAGAAAGCGAGAGAATGCTTACATGGAAGCAAGTCAAACAAATAAGAGGTATCTCAGCAAAGGGAAGGGTACCTGAGTGGTATAGAAGTCTCGAATCAAGTCTACTAGAGGACCCGTTGAGCAGGAAGCTGAAAGCCTGCAGAAGAAAGTAAATTTCCTGCATATGAAAGCCAATCTGGAGACAATTAGCAATGATAAGCGAAGACAAGAATGGCTAGTCTTTGGGAAAGGAAGCAACAAAACGGAATTGGGAAAGATCATGAAGAAGAAAACCTCACAAGAGTTCCTTGTAGAACATTGGAAAAAGGATTCTGTAGACGAGCAAGGCCTTACCATAATCAGACAATGCGCAGGGTGTGAACTAAAAGACAAGGAAGCAGAAGCTGCTACGTCTTGTCAAGCAAGTATAAAGGTACACAGCAAAAAAAGAGCGTTGAACAGAAAGTGGATAGAGAAGTTTGAATGCCCTGACAAGAAACGCAGAAAAATAGGTGTTCCTTGGGAAAATATAACAGAGCAACGCCCTGCGGCCGAGAAAATAGAAGAACAGAGTTTGTTGGGGATACCTATAAGTTCTTTTAATGAAGAGTACATGAGAGCTAACATCATAGGTCAGGAGGCAATAAAAGAGCTAGAGACTACGTCAAAAAGAATGAGTCCATGGAAAACAATAAAAGCTTTCACAGACGGGTCGCTAATGAACTTAGAGAATAAAGGCGCTCAAATGGGAATAGGTTGGGTGGCATTTAACGTTGTAGATGCACAAATAGATCAAAGCAAAAAAACTTTTTGTTGTAGGTTGGAAGAGTGGCCCTCATCGACCCGAGCGAAGTTGGGAGCAATATGGACTCTGCTTCTCGCAGTCCTAGAAGGAGCGAAGGTGCAGATATATACAGATAGTCTCGCAGCAATACAGGCAATTAGAAAGACCAAGAACTTAAAGAAACTGAGAAGCTGTCTTAAGATGCAGAATGCAAGCTTGTTGTGGCAAATTATACGAATACAGGAAATTAAAAAGTTGAAGGTAAAGCTATACAAGGTTAAGGGGCATAGTGGAATCGAAGAAAATGAAGAAGCAGATAGACTTGCGAAGAATGGGGCCAAAAGTAGCATTGTTATAAGTGTCAAGTGGCCCTGGACCAGGATTCAGCAAGTAGTTCCATACTGAAGAAACTTTATAATTGATAGCCCAATCAGAAAGTTTATGAGTTAAGTAGCATTAGCAATTCAGGACGCAGAATGGGTGGGTCTCAAGATATTCGAAGGAAGAAATTTTGAAAAAGAGGAGGGTAATATAGATTGGAAGGAAACATGGCGTTTTATAGAGAAGTATAAGGGAAGAAAATGTATAGATGAAAGAAGAAATAGAGAATGAGTTTTTAGAACGAAGTGCCTTAACGGTCTTCTGCCAACAATGGTGGAGCTGAAAACAAGAAGGCCGGACCTATACAAAACGGACAGTTGTGCGACCTGTCAGCAGGAGCCAGAAATGGTAGATCACTTGGTAAGATGCGAGGACTACCAGGGAATTTGGAAAATGATAGAAGAAGAGACATGTGAAGAAGTGAAAAACATGTTACAGGAAGAATGTAGCATGTGTAAAAATATAGTGTTACAAGATTTAGAAAGAAGAATCTTCAGTGAAAATGAAGAAGAAAGGATGGTAACGAGAAGTCATCTAATTCAAGATCTTATATTTCGGCAGTGGAAGAAAAAGGTGGAAAGCCTAACAAAAAACCAGGCAGGGATAAGAAGAGCCTTGGACATAATTGTCGAGACCATTAGCGTGAGATTTCGATAGCACATCTGGAATTTCAGGTGTGAATTCCAAAATGAATGGGAAAAAACAAAGGGAATAACCACCTTAGTGAAAAGAGAAGGCCAAGGTAAACGACTGAATAAGAAGGCTAAAGCAAAGAAAACAGCGCTCCAATTCGCGAAAATGGAAAGGCTACAGAGCAAAGCCTAAGGAAAAAAATAGAATGGAAAAATGGAGCTAGGGTTCTGGCAGAGTCAAACATAGGCAATTTAATCAAAGAGGGGGCCAAACCAACTTGGTCGTCTTGGATTAAATTCAAGTATTCGGACTCTGAGATATTTGGCAAAACTGATATGGCAAGCGATTGCCAGCCGGTGACAGGAGAAGACATATATTCAGTAAGTTGAGGATCCTAATTGAGGCGAATAATCGCTAGGCAGGTCGCACCTGGACGTAAAGTCGGGTGAGCTTTCTGTTAGAATAGAATCTTGATATATATAAACCTAGGTTTTTATAATAATAAAGTCTATAGACACAGAAGGCAGGATTGCCGAATTTTAAAAAAACTAAACAATTAATTAATTACTTTGATTATGTGATGCTACCAATTGATTAGTTGCAACTATAGAACTATAGTTTGCAACTAATCAATTAGTAAAATTTTTATCAACTTGGAACTTTAGAGTAAAAGAGTAAAGAAAAGTTAAAATTATAAACAGTTGTCTTTCTCTAATCTGATATATTCTCTTTAAACTGAACAAAATCTTCTAGAACATTTGTAAATTTTATTATAAAGTTCGAAGCAGCCATATATAAATTTTTGAGAACTGAACTTTTTTAAATTTTTATATAGTAAAAACCATCAGTTTGGAATAGAAAAAATTAACTATATAAGAATCTGATATTTTTATATATTACGAAAAAAATTAAAGAAGATACGTTTCTAATAAAAAAAATTAGATAATAAATAGCCCTGCTATTAATAATAATATTCAGAGTTGGCAAATAGAACAATAGAACAAATAGGTAGCGTTAACTAAAACAAGGCTTATAGCATTTTTTGCAAAAATGAGTTAACTATACTATCATATAAAGCAGAAATTTTTTTATATAATTTGATATTTAAAGCATTGATTTATATAGTAAAATTTTTACTATGCTTACTTTTTGAAATGCCATATACGATTAAACATAATTTAATAAAATTAGAATTTGGATATCCGGTTGTCAATCCTTGTTGCAGAGTTATAGAAATGGATTTATGTGATTGGCTAACAAATGTCAATCCAACAGGTTATACTAATAATAGATCATCATTGTTATTGTTACACAAAATTTTAAATATGATTTTCTCAAAATAAAAAAAAAGCCATAAGTCTTGTTTTAGTTGACACTGCCCCAAATGTTTAATTTTTTGTCTTTATATAAAAAAAATTTTTTATTAATAATTTGCAATTATTAAAACATATATTATTAGACCATTAGTAAAGTAATAAATTTGAATTATTTTTATATTTAATTAGTGAAGTTTAATACTAAAAATTTACAATAGAAAAATACATATCCGCGAATTTACAAAATTTATGCAGTATTTGGTCTATCACCGGTCTATTATATATTGTTTTGTATATTCTTATTGGCCCATATTGCAGATCATAACTGTTTATAGCTTGATCACGTCAAACTCATTGACGCATCCTGAGTCAATAGATTTAACGTGATCGACAATTTGGTAGCTATAAACAGGGGTCCGCTAAAGTCTTGTATGCATGTGACTTTTTATATGTATATCAGCCAATCAGAATCATGAAATTTTGTTTACACAAAGAAGTCAAAATCAAAAAAAACGCAAAGATATAATAACAATAGTCTAAACCCGATTTGGCGCATTAATAAAAAATGTAGAGAAGGCAATTTTGCCTATATATATACCCTCTCCTAACGGTAAACTAACCCTAACCCTAATTATAACTAAAATTTCAAAAGTCACGTGGGTACAAGGCTTTAGCGATCCCCTATAAACAGTTATGATTTGCAATATGGGCTAATAAGAATACACAAAACAATGCATGATAGACCAGTGATAGACCAAATACTGCATAAATTTTGTAAATTTGCCAATAGAACAAACATAGTAAATATGACAACTCTGATAATATTGTAGTATGCTTTTGGTTACTATAGTACAAATTTTGATAAAAAACATACCTTGTAGCATGCCAAATTTTTTTTGGCATACCAGATACTCTACATTAAAATAAATTGAACAGTACCAAAATTATTGAGTTTTAATTACTAGATTACAAAAAAATCGCATTTAAATAAATTTTATAAATATTAAATAATCTTGTCAACTAGAGGTTCAAATTTAATAATCTTGATTCTCTTGATAAAACAGTTCAAACAGTACCAAAATGTTAAAATCTAATTACTAGTTAATAAGATATTTTTAAAAAACAATTTGTGGCACAATTTTGTACAGAAATTTAAAAATTTTTTTTTAATTTTCTATATGTATTATTTCAGTCAACTTTTATTAAAAATAAGTTTATTTTGCTAATATTTAATATTACCTATTAGGGTTCCAAACCGGTTTGAAAATCCCTATTTGTGACCCGTCGGGTTAATTATCTTTTCCAACTGGGTACCCGAAACTAAACCCGGTTACCTAATTAAAACGGGTCACCCAGTTGTAATCGGTGATCCGGTTATTCGAATAAAATGGGTCACCCGGTTATGTTCGGGTAACCCGGATAACTGATTAGCGAGGTAAGTCAACAATACAACTAAATACATAATTTTAAAGAAATTTCGTATAAAGAAGCATTTTCTCCTATGACTTATTGACGGGTGACCCGTTTATTGACGAGTGACCCGTTTATTGACGGATGACCCATCTATTGACGGATGACCCATTTATATATTTAAACCAGTTTGTCAAAAATATGACCCAGATAGTAATTTTTTCGGGTCGGGTTATCGGTTTTACGGTTATCCGGGTCAGAGCTTGGAACCCTATTACAGTGCAGGTTAGCTTAAGATATCCAATTTTATTAGTTGTTTTAAAAATAGTATAACTTGACAAAAAATTATTAAATCAAAAAACCCTCTTCCAAATTGATAGTTTGTAACCCAAACTACATTTCTGAAAGAGGATTTTCTTTTATATTTATTTTTCACAGTGTTATAAGAGTTTAAACTGTTGTTTTATATATAAATCAAAAGTTTGGCGCTGATCTACATTCATAAGCCAATAAAAATTGATCATTTTTGTGTAACATTATCATAAATTTAGTAAAAAGTTGATGTTTTATAGTGTCCTTATCCTAATTTGCTTATTTGGCACCTTTTTAATAATAAAATAAAAGTGGTACTGTATATACAATAGCTAAATTTCATAGTGAATATTGGTTATGTTTGTCAAGTGATTGCTAATTGTCTAGTAAGTTGATCTATCATATTCCTTTAAATGCGATGGGACATGTAATTATGTTATATAAGGTCATTTTCAAAATAACGCTCATGAGTATTATTTTGAGAATCGGGATCTTCAAAAATAGTTAGTTACATGGTCTTGAACTAATCGCGTATCCTCGCATTTATTGTTGCGCCAAATGATATAGTGTTTCAGAAAAATTAACCTTATTTCGAAACAACGCCCATGGGCGTACGTACCCCAAAATAACGTGCAAGTCACAGGTGGGCGTTATTTCGGTCTTATATGGTCTATTTGGTCTATTTTTTGTCCAATGTTATTGTGTTATTGCGAAGCGTTTTTTTTTTTTAAAAAAATAATCTGTTTGACATGGACCAGAAATTTGATTGGATGATGTCGATAGAATAGTCTTTTGAACAATAAATTCAACGATTTTAAAAATTAACTATGAAAATAAGTATTACATACCGTTGAGATATTTAACAAAGGGAATCATTTCACTCATCATCGCAATGATATCTACCCCTGCAAAAATTGAGTAAATATCACTGCGATGATAATGAATGACAGGGTTTTCCTTTCCATCACTCACTCAAATTATTAATAAGGCGATTAATTTAATAAATTATCCAAATGCATAGAAAGTAATGATAGATATAATCGGAATCTAAGTGGATTCGGAATTATTGTACAAAACCAGCATTTTGGGGTTGATTTATCATATGTATGTTGTTGGTGGATTTAAGTGGATTTGGAATTTTCCTAGTTAAATTAGGGTTTGATAACTTTAACCCCAAAAATGGGGGGTTTCAACAGCATAGCGGGCTTTCATTGTAATTGGCTGATTTTGTAGATCATCCCGTGATATTGCAAAAATATCATTGGTTAATCAAATTATTCGCAAGGCAATATTTTATACGAAACTAATTACCGTAACGACTAAATATTCAATACTGTATAGAATTAATTTGTATTAATAAATACATTACTATGAAATTTAACAACCCAGAGTCTAAGATCATAATCCCGATACAAATAGAATCATATAATCCAAGATCTTATTTAAAAAAATAAAAATAATAATAAACACAAAAAAAAATGAAACATTTATTATAAGAGACAATACAAAATTATACCAAATTTTAATTGTATATAATAACAGTTAATTAATACAAAACGAATTTAACCTTAATCCTAAATTAAACGTAATACCACGCTTAAATATTCTTAGACGTAACTACGCTTTAAATTCTTAGACGTAACACTACGCTTTAATATTCTTAGATACAATACTATGTTTTAATCTCTTACAAGTTCGCAAGCTTATATTTTCATTGCTTCATGTCACTAAGCTATTTTACTGGCCGTACGTGTCTGTCTTTAGAATAATAAATAAGTTATAAATAAAATAGATTAGCGATGTAAACCTTTTAAATTTACTGTCATTTCACCAAGTTTTATATACTGTAAGTTATATTGGTTAAATAGAAACTTCTAGACATACCTCTCAACTAACTTCCGAATTACCTCGCGGTTTACCGAATTACTTTGACGGTATATAAAGTAAAGCTTGAGCTTTCAAATTTTTTTTGTCTTACCTTCGCCCGATTCGTATTCGTGGCACCCGTTCCATTCTTGTGACAGCAAATCGTTACTTTAATAAGACTTTAATATGATAAGATGATCTTCAAAATCAACCAATCATAATAAAGCCCGTTATGCTGGTTTCAACATATATAGAAATTTTATATATTCAAAATCTGCCGAAAAATATGATACATAGCTTTTAAAAACATATTCAACTCAATATACTGTATTAAAGTAATGGTGCGCTCGATGATTTTCATAACGATTAAAAATATGCAAATATTGGAATTTTAGAATAAGACTTTTTATACATATTGAATAATTCAATTATTAATTGCAATCTTCGATAAAGATTTTCTATACATTTTGGATACTTCAATTATTAATTTCTTGTTTAAATTAATAATTCATTTTTTAATTTGTAATAATTAAAATTAATATATGTACCATTGATTACAAACCGTAATATTTTTTATTAATAAAATCGAATGTTTTTCTCATTTTAGTTTTTAATAAATGGCTTCTCGTAGAAATCGTTGGTATTAAACTCTGATTCTTGGACCATCACAACCACACCATATAAAGTCATCAACTAATATAACTAATATAATTAGTAGATCACCAATTAAATAATGTGAAGAGCTCACCAATCCAATGGAGGATGAAAATGGTTATTGCAATGAGAAAAATATGCCAACAAACGTGACACAAGATTACTGAGGTAAATATTGAGAACATCTGATATTCGTCCATGCTTCTGCAACATTATCAGACATGCAGTTCTAAATTTTTTAATAAAAAAAAAAGCCACAATATTTTAGAAGAAATCATGTGAGATTTCATAAAACAAAAGCTGGTCATCTTTAAAATTCTATCGCTAAAACAATATTATGATAAAATTGTATGCTTATTGTTGTCCTGTAGAAGACTTAATAAATTTCAGCCGTTTTTTTATAAAATATCTGATATATAAGATAAAGTAGGAAATGTTATTTTTCTCTCATAAAAACAATATTATGCCTTATTTATTAATAACGCAAGAAAAAACTATAGATAAGGAATTGAGCTCAAAAACAACCTGTATATACGTATAATAAATCTGCTTGATATGGCAGTAGATTCAATTACTATATATATACAGATATTTATACAGTATATATCAAAATTGAAAGGCCTGCTGACCGCAAATTTCTACTAACGTTGTTTGGACTATTGTATTTCAGGAACACAAGAATTCAAAATTTCCTAAAGTAGTGAAGTAAGAATTACTGAACAACGGCTTATCAATTAAAATTACTAAAAATAGTTGATAAACAAAATTATATATGCGTGAAAGTTAGCTACTTACCGATTTTGTTTTATTTGAACCCCATCTTTTTTTAAAAAAAAAAAAAAAAATACAAATAAAAATAAAAAATAAAGAGAAGGAATCGAGTAATCATGTCATTAGTTGTTGCTGTGAGAACTGCATTTTATATTATATTACGTTTTCTAACTAAAATAGTATTTAAAATCTTTTATCGTGATTATGGTGTATTTCACCCGGAAAATTTTCCTCCAGACGATGGTACTCCAATTTTATTTATCGCTGCTCCTCATGGAAATTTTTTAATGGATGCGATCACTATTTTTGTTACTTGTCCAAGATATGTGTATTTTTTGAGTGCAAGATCCAATTTCGATTATCCTATTTTTGGTACACTTATGACCTTCATTGGTTGCATACCGGTTACGCGGCCATTTGATGTTAAAAGAGTCGATGGTGATGGTTTAGTAAGGGTTATTGAAGATGGGAAAGTAGTAACTGGTAAAGATCTTGGTAATATACTTAAAGTTCATGATACACTATACGTAGAATTTGAAGAACCTGATCATGAAATGTTGAAAGAAGCAAGTGGTATTGTTGAAGAAATCATCAATGTTGATAAAGTACGCATAAAGGAACCAGGAATGAGATGGACTCCTAAAGGAAAACGTAAAGGGCAATTAAAAAGATTAGTGGAATATGGTAGTTTTGTTATTCGTGTTGATCGTGAGAGTACTATAAAAAATTTGGAACAATTTTTGCCAAAATATGTGACAAAAAGTATTGATAGATTATCTACTTCACCTGGAATTTTAAATTCTTCAGTTTTTGATGGACAACCTCATGATGTTGTCATTCATTCATCAAATCAAGAAGCAACTGAGTATACTCCTTTAATTCCTGAAAGTTCTTCAAGTAGTCGAAGGAGTTCACAACATTTTCTTGTTGTCCCGGATATTCCAACAACTTATTCTTATACTCGTATGCCCCCTCATTCTGAAGTTTATTCTGCTGTGCATAGTCATTTTTCCAAATCTAATTGTATAGCCATATTTCCTGAGGGTACATCACATGATAATGAGCATATGTTATCATTAAAGTATGGATGTGCAGTTATGAGCTTGGGTTATCTGGCATCTAACGAACCTGATACCTCGGGAAATCCAAGAAGGTTAAAGCTGGTACCATGTGGATTGAACTTTTTTGATCGTCATTCGTTTCGAAGTCGCGTATTTGTCGAAGTTGGTCCTACAATAGAAATTGATAATGAATTGCTTGAAATGTATCGAACTGGAGATGAATCAAAGCGTAAAGGTTCTTATTATATTCCCTATTTATGAATTATTAATTAATTTTATTATATAATTAATTATTACTAAAATTAATACATTTATTCTCTTTCTTTTCAATAGCTTCTCAACAACTTTTAGAAGCTATCCGTACATCTTTGACAGAAATAACGATCAATGCACCAGATTCTGAAACACTTTTATTCTTTAAAACAGCATCAAAGTTATATCGAGAAAATTTATTACCACAAAAATTAAGTTTTTCTGATAAAATGGTTCTACTACGAAAAATAGCCAAGGTTGGTATTATTTTTATTTAATTTTTATTTAATTTTTATTTAATTTTTATTTAATTTTTATTTAATTTTTATTTAAATTTATTTATTTATTATTTTATTTATTCATTAAATTACTTTTAGAAATATTCTTCTACTACACCTTTGACTGAAGAGGTCAAAAGATTAAAGTGGGATACTACTACATATGCTCATAAACTTCGCAGGCATCATTTGTCATTGCCTCACCTATCAGTAACTCCAATGTCATTATTCCTATACCTTCCACTTTACGTGTTCTTAATTGTTATAACAATTCCTGGATTAATTATCTTTTGTCCAATTGGACTCATCGCTCAATATGTTGGAAAGAAACAGGGTGAAAATACCATGTTATATGATGAAAATTCATTAGCTGTTACGCGGTGGCCTGGTCGATATGTGATTGCCACGTGGAAGATGATGACAGGAATCGCTTTATTTTTAATATTTGATTTAATTTATTCGATCTTAACTATACATTTTATCCAAAGATTTGGATTATACGATTTTGGCGAACATGTTTTTCTTTTCGGCTCCTTTATATTTTTTTTCTTTTGGACATCAGTTGCGTATGGAACCATGTTATTATGGGAAGGAATGCGTTGGGTAGGAAAACGAACATGGGTTTGTTTGTGGAGTCTTGCAAAACCAAATAAAAGAAAATCCTTTATTTCACAAAAAGAAGAATTGACAACTCGCGTTTGGAAATGGGTGGAAAGTAACAATTAATCTTTATAATAATATATATATATATCATACTTTATATTTATATATATGATACTATAATTTGTATATTTCATTTTGTAATTTACATAAGAAAATTAAGTTTTATTCATAATATTTAATCATGTTAATTTATATTTCACATTCCAATAATTAACATTTTCTTCAAAGTTATGCAATATATATTTAATTAATATATATGTAATTAAATAAAATGGAATGTATTTGTAAAAATTAAATTTTGTACGAATATTATTAATTAATATATAATTTATTTTAATATAATTAGTAATAATTAGTCGGTTGCTTTATAACTTAAGTAAAATGACACAGATCCAGGGGATCTGCCTGGTGGTATGTCCTTTAATTTTAATGTAATTTGACTGGTCTCATTATCTCCATAATGTGTTAGGAAATGTAGACCAATTTCTGCTTGTCCCAAATATTCATCTGTTGTGTATTTATTATCAAAATTAAATAATGAGAATTTTAGTGTATCCTCTAGTGTTATTACGGAAAACATCAAATGCTGAATAAAGATAAATTAGTTAAAAATAAGGTCAAATCAATGAGAAAACAAAAAAAATAATAAAATAAACCTTATTTATTACCTGATTCCATTGAGGAAAAGTATTGCCTTTAACAATTTTTGTCTTAAAGACTTGTCTATTCAATTGCACCTGGCAATATGCATTTATATTAAATTTTTCAATAAATTTTTCTGACCCTATATTGAAATTAAGATCATAACGTTAGTCTCTTTACAAAATTATTAGTATATGCCATTATTAAATATTAACCATTTTCAGATGGAACCACACCATCGTACACTAAAACCCTGAGTGTACCACTAATGCGGTTGTGATCCATGGGTGAAGAGGAATTTTCTATAAATTATGTAATCATTAGACTTAATATTCAAATAACTTTTTATATTATTTACAAATATATGCTATTCGAAATAAGTACCTCCTTTTTGAATCTTCCTTTCTACTTCTAAACAATATCCACTCGCTGTTTCGAGTTGATTAACCCACTGCCGTTTTACAGATACATTATTTGCTCGAAGGTTTATAACATCCTGAATATGAACCACTTGAAAACATGTTTCATCTACATGAAATAATAAAAAAAAAACAATAAAATACACAAAAAAAAAACACCATATACAATAAGCTTATAAGTAAAACAAACCTAGTCCAGTTTCATCTTTTACAAATATCTCATTCAAAGGTATTGGCTGCATAAGATTGGCAAAAGTTCAAAATATGCAATTCATAAAATAAGCTAGCACGATATTAAAAAAAATAATAATTACCGGCTTGTACAGCGAATATTTATGTCCCTTGGCAGTTGCTTTTTTGTTCGAATGACAAAGAAGTAATATATCATTAAAAAGGTAACTATATAAATTGCGTCCACTTTTAGCTTTCTTTAACGGTCCTTCAAGAATAAATTGCCGTTTTCCAACTAGACGAGTCATACTAGTCAAGTCAAGTTTCTTTAAACACAAAAACCGATAAGAAATTTTTTTTTTTATTTATTACGAATAAATCATAGTATTCATGCAACAAAAAATCTACCTCTTCTAAACTTTCTAATTCCACCAAATTTGTTATCTCGTTCAATTTCAACTGGTTTTCTTGTTCGCGTGCTGCCTCGTTTGTTTCTTCCAAGATTTTTTCGGCCTTATGAAGGGCCTGCATCATATTTTGATGATCAATATTGTCCTTACTTGTATAATGCAATATCTGTTAACAAAAGGAATGTAAAAAAATAATCGATCAGAAATATAAAATTGTTATAAAGGAAGGAATACATACAAACTTTTATTACCTGACGTATTAATAATGGATATCTAGTGATACGTTGTAAAGGCTTCAAAAGAAAGCTCGAAAGATCCAATGAACCCAATTGCGGATCTTGCTGACTTTTCTATAGCATATAATGAAGTTAATATATATAAAATTATACAATTATTGTTGTTTTAAATTTCATAATTCTCTGTTTCACATTGTTAACTGCGGATTACCTTAAGAAAATCAGCAAATTTTTTATCTACACTATTTTTTTTTTGTAAAAATTTGCTTGCATTCAGTTGATTACCACAATATTTCGTATATATTGTTAAATTTTCAGAATGTTTGAGTAAAATATCTCCAACTTTACTAACAAAATAAGCATCTTCCTCTTGGCGTTGCTCCAGATCACTAAGAATGGTAGTATTACATAATAAAATGTCTTGGATATTACAAAAAAGAGTTGATAATTCTTGTTCGGAAAGGAAATTTTGAAGAGGACCATAAAACAATTTAATTATCATTTGAAGATCACGAAGATATATTTGTTCTGTGGTTATTAATTCATAAATGGCTTCTTGTCGTTTACGTTCTTCTTTAGATATGCTTTCCAGTATTTTAGGGTCAATTATTCCTGCCCACAAAGGTATAGAAGGTCCCTTTTATTAAAGTAATTAAATAGGCGCATAAAATTTAAGAACCAGTCAAGAACTATCTTTTGACGACGAAAATTGGAAATAAGTTATATATATAATTTAACATACTTGACATGCCGAAGCTGGACTTTCTGGTCTTTGGTGCGGCATATTTTGTGGATTAAGACTAGAATCTGTAGAATTATTACGCTCTCTTTTGAATGATCCAACATGCATTCCCTGCATCCATGGAACAGTGATAATTGGGCTAGAACCAAATAATCTTGTTGGACTTGGGCTTCTTACAAATTCTGTAGGTTCTGGTGAAGCTGATCTAGAATTTATTTCTAATGGACTTTTTATAAAACTGGCATTTTTGGGAGATTGAATGCTAAATTTTGGTATCGTTATAGGATCCGTGAAAAATATGTCAAAATTATTGTCTGAATTTGAATTATTAGCAATATCACTTTTTGGACGTATATCGCCATTATTTTCATTAGTTTCATCTTCACTTGTGTCATCGTTACTTGTTTCATCTTCACCTGTCATATCCTTATCTAATTTGTTTTGGCCTTTTGTTCCAACCGTAATGCAGAACGTAAAAAAATTAAATTAAAAAAAAAAAATAGAAAAAAGGCGTAAAAGAAAAATTTTCATTATTTTATCCACACACAAAAATATAAATATATAATATTACATTGGTCTTTATTTGACAATACATATGTAGTTTTATGTTTCTGTACTTGCTTTTTTGAAAATTGAAGTAAAATAAATAATGTATGTGAAAGGAAGGATGATTGAATCTTGCATCATCACACATACGCTTTCGCTATAAAAATTCAATATATACCACAATATTAAAGTCAAACACTAACCGCTAAAACTAGAAATTTCTTCGACATAATTTGCTGGAATAATTCCTTTAGTGCCTTCATATTCCGCCTTCCACCAATCACCTAAGGACTTGTCGAGTATAGAAACAACCGTGCCTTGTTTAATGTCAAGTTGGTCAGGAGCTTGTGCCTTCCATTCAAACAAGACCTTTGCTTTACAAATTTCTTTTTCTAAATTTTATAATAAATGTAAATTACTAAAAACGAAAAAATAATTTGAACAAATGATTTTAATAATTTTCTTCTATAGTACCTTCTTTAAATAATTCAACATATGATTTGGGAAACCAGCCTTTTGCGCCAGTTTGTTCAATTACACCATACCACCAGTCCGCATTTGATTGAGTTTTAGATGGATGTGCTAAGAAAGAAATTCCAGCCTCGAATGGAAGATCATCTATACCACCAGTACCGGGATAAGAATAGAGAGATTTGACACGAAATTCTTGTGTGAAATCCACATCAATTTCAGAGGACGAAGTAATGGTTGGTGATTCTACGAGACTTGATGATTCATTGGCGGAGGGCAAATATTCTTTGCTTTCACTAGATGTTGTATGAGTTATGTCGGGGGTCGTAGGTGTCGAAAGTTTTCCTTCGCTCGCAAGCTGATCAGAAGCTAAACTACCAAATAAATCTGCTGAAATCCTACGATCAGCTTTTAAAATTGTTCTTTGCCGAGGACTGGATGTGGGTCGGGTGTCTTCAGTAGCTGAGCGACTAGTTTCAACCCCACCACGACTTTGAAGCTTTGGTATACCACCGGCAAACAATGCACCTAGACCCATGGGACTGGTGCTAGGTACGGACGCATCAGAGGAAGGACCTGTTGTGGAAGGAGATGTATTGGCCCTACCTAATTATGTATTAAGAATAAAACCTCTAAGAAAAAAAGTGGACTACAAGTAACTACAAACATGATAAATTTTTATTTAATAACCTACCTGCAACAAGAGGCGATGATCGATCATTAGTCTTTGTTGGTTTTAATTTTTTGCCTTGCTGAATTTGGCTCAACAACGCACTCCTTCCGCCTGATGGCTGCATTGGTGTTTGTGGTTGTGAAGATACTGAGGATTCAATTGGTATATTTGATGCAGGTGGTGGCAATGGTGGTGCTGATGGAATATTTGATGAAGACGGCGGTAATGGTGGCGCTGATGGAATATTAGAAGGCGGCAATGGTGGCGCTGATGGAATATTAGAAGGTGGCAATGGTGGCGCTGATGGAATATTTGAAGAGGGCGGTAATGGTGGCGCTGATGGAATATTTGAAAAAGGCGGTAATGATGGCGCTGATGGAATATTTGAAGAAGGCGGAAATGGTGGCGCTGATGGAATATTTGATACTGGCATTGGAGGAGCATTTGATGGTGGTGCCGGAGGAGCAACTGGTGGAACTGTGAAATCATCGTCACTACTATCCTCATTTTTATTGATAACATTCCAGTCTTCATCTTGAACTTCCCGAGAGACCGAAATTTCCTTCTTAACTTTAGATGATTTTCCAATATCTCTCTTAAGAGCCTCTTCGCGCTGTTTAGTCTCCTCCTCCCTTTTTTTTGCTAGTTCTCTAGCAGCTCGTGAATTTTCAATTAAAGCCTCTTGCTCTAACCTATAACGTTCTTCAGCAGCAGCGCGTTCCTCCTCTTCCCTCTTTATTCTAGCTAAGCGTTCTTCCTGTTGACGCTTTTCTCTTTCAATTTCTTCCAACCTTCTCCTTTCCAACTCCAATTCCATAGCACGTGATGCCTCTTCCTTATCACGTAGTTTTTTGTCCTTCGCTTTCTCAAGCTCCTGGGCTTCTGTAAGCCATTTATTTTTTCTCTCCTCTTCTTGGCGTTTAAATTCTTCCAATTTTCTTAATCGATCGGCTTCTAGCTCTGCTTTCTTTTGCTTTTCAGCCAACAACTTTTGTTCACGAATGCGCTCACGTTCTGCAGCTTCTCGTTCCGCGCGTTCAAGTCTCTCAGCTGTGTCAGCTCTTTCACGAATTAGTCTGTCAGTGATCGTTGATGAATCGGAAGGCGATGTAGGTGCCGGTGCTGGGTTATCAATACCTAAAGCCTTTAAACGTTCCTGCATTCTACGTTTTGCTTCTGCTTCGATAAAAGCACTACGTTCTCCTGGAGTTTTTGCATTAGAACTCTGAACCGAACTACTGACGCTGCTGACTGAACTATAACTTGAAGAAGAAATTGGACGACTATGATCATATGAATCATTTCCTGTAGATGAATAACGAGATTCATTGTATTTGATCCCATCATAAGAATAATTGTTTTGGGTATATTCTGTACGATAAGATGATTTTGGAGCATCTCTTTTAAGATCGTCGATAAACCTCCTAACTTCTTCACCTACACCAATTCCATCCTCCCATTTCCGAGTATCACTCTCATAAGACTGCGTATTTATTTCTATTTGACGTAACTTATCTTCGATTTCTTCCCGCTCTTTTACAATCCGTATTAACGAATCTTGAAGCCTTGAGATATTTCTTTCAATATCTGTAACTTCTCGTTCTTTAATTTCTTTTTCAGAGTTAACCTTAGCCATTTCATCATCATAGCGCCTTGATGATGATGAATCGGATATACCACTACCAAAATTATGAGACTTTCCAGTCATGCGAGCCATACGATCTTGTAGCATAGCTTGCGCCTTCGCTTTAATTTTATCAGCCTCAGTAATAGAACCCCCGGGACCTGTCCCAATAATTTTTGAACCCCCATCCCGCTCATCTCTAATTTTAAAAAGTTCTAGTTTGGCAGTAGCCACTTTACTATTTGTTTCTCGAACCTTATGAATTAAATCTGGAACAATGCTGGAAAGCATATTATTAAATTCGTAATCTAAATTACGATGTTGATCCATCAAAGAATTCAGTTCATCCTTATTCTTAACAAATTCTCTTGAAAGCCATTCAGGAGTGGAATTTTGTAGATCAACTATTTTGCGATGAAGTTCTTTTATCTTGAATTTATAATCATCTATATCAGAAGAATTACTGGAATAAGAACGATCATAAGATGTTGGACCTGATTTAGCCGAATATGACAATGCTTCTAATAAAATTTGTTTTTCATGAATTTCCTTTTTCAATCTTGACAGTTTTCCTGATAAATCATCTCTATCGCCATATTCAGATAAAGATGTTGATAAAGAAGAATATGATGGCGATCGATCACGAGGTACTGAAGGAACACGATGCCTCGCAGCAGATACATAACCAACATCATCATCTTTATGTTTGTATACAACCGCATCATTGTATTCAACTGTTGGTGTGCTGGTGAAACTTCTAGATTTCACATATTGAGCACCAGGTTGGGAATTTAACAACGTTTGTGTATTATGTGCATCTGAATTCAGTATACTTTTGATTTTATCCAGACTTTCATTTAACTCTCTCGAAGATGGTGGAATAAGCTCCGGAGGAAGCGTCGCTGGTATATCATAGCCATTAAGTCTTCTATAAATTAAATGCATGGCCACTGCAAATTCATCTTGATTTAACTTTCCGTTGTTATTAGGATCAGATAAATTCCTTATATTGTGAAAAAATGTTAATTCACATTTCAATTTATTTATTTTTAAATTATTCTGNAAAAAAAAAAAAAAAAAAAAAAAAAAAAAAAAAAAAAAAAAAAAACGATAAAGATAAAATATAATCACCATATTTGCATTAAATCACTTTGAGGCAAACCGGATTGTGATAAAATTTCCCTTGCTTTTTCACCTGTAATGAATTACAAAAAAAAAAAGGTTATAATGACCATAATGTTAAAAATTATATATACATTTAAATAAACCTACCCGTTAAATATCCCAACCCTGTTGAATCCCATTGCCGAAATATTGCCCTATATTGAATCTTTTCTTCTGGTGTCACAGCCCACGGAATTTTTGCATTTCCTTGTAATCCTGTGGTGCTATACTGTTGTTGTGGGTTCTGTTGCGGCATCATTCGTTGTGTAAATGGCAACATACCCGGCATTACGGATACTCCAGAGGTATCAGGAATAGAAGAATACTGTGATACGCTGGGTACCATTGCCAATCCTGAAATTTGCTGCTGCATCATCTGAGGACTATTACTTTGCTGTATTGGTATGTACTGTTGTGGTTGTGGTGGTTGTAATGGTTGTTCTTGTTGCTGCTTTTGCTCGATAGCTTTTACTTGATCAACAGCACCTTTTACCTCATTAAAAATGTCTTCAGGTAATTTATTGGGTAGCTCTTGACCTTTTAGCTTCAAATTAGTAAGATACATAGCAAGAGCAAACTCTGGGAAAGTGAGGTGTTCATTTCCCGTTACGTTTGAAAGTGTCCTATACCATACATATATGATTAAATGAGTATACGGCATATAATGATAAGTGGAAATTCATCGTATGAATATAACAAACCATATTTTAGCCAATGCATCTGCAGGTAACTGAGAACGCAAAAGAATTCCTTTCGCGCCTTCACCTTAAACATTCGTAAACAAAGTGTCAAATAATATCAAGCAATCTATCGAAAAAAACTTTCTAAAAATTACAGCAGAAAAGCAGAAAATACCTGTTAAGTACTTTCCCCCAGCAACACCTTGAATATAGAGATTTTCAAATTTAACTTGATCTGCCAAGGTAATAAACGAAAGACGAACTAATATTGAAAAAAAAGAACCGAAAATAAAATCATAAGAGTATTCGACAAATAGAAAGTTGATTAACCCTGTAAAATAACTTCAAGAAATGGCCAATATAAACATTAACATGGAAGTCCTTTCCTACCGTTAGGTATGCTTGGGCCTCCCGATGTCGCGCTAGCGGCTACCACTTGTGGTTGGATTGGCGGAGATTGCCCATAACCTATTTGCAAATTATTAAACATTCAATCTGAAATGGGTCGTTCAGGTTTAGCGTATTTGAAATTTTAAATAAATAATAGACCCCTAGAGAAAGTAAACGATCCGTATTCTTTAAAATTCTTCGAAATTTTTATCACGACTGATAACCTACCAATCATGTCAGCATCACAAATTGATAGGTTCAAACGCTGCATATAGTGATAATTAGAGCATGTGCATCACATTCTGGTGATGTTGTCCAAATAAAAATAGCTCCTATATAGAACAAATTTAACAGCGGAACATATCACACAATTCTTCTTTACAAAAAGAATAAGATGAAAAAAGTTTATGTCAAAATATTCAACGAATATTCAATCAAGGATGAGAAGTGACTCGTTTATTTGAAAACTTTACAAGTGACTTCGAAAATATCTGTCCGTTTAAAAATGACTCGTGACAAAATGGTCATAATCATTTAAGTACAAGTTCATAATTGTGCATATAGAACGAATTACTTTTTATTCGTAAAAAAACTGTATAATAGCATAGAACGAATTTACTTTTTTATTCGTAAAGAAAAACTGTATAATAGCAATTTAGGATAATACTGTAATAAACTGCATATATCATAAAAATTTTTATGTAATGAATAATCTTTAGCAGTCTATATAAAGAATTTTTAATCATCGTGTATAAAATGCGTAAGTAAATTAATAAAAAGGTATTCAAATTGCATGATATTTACTGTACCTAAAGCATTAATGTCTAGATTTATATTATACAGTACTGTATAGCTTTTTTGAATTTTATTAGAGAAAGTTTGATTTTTAAAAAAGACCATATCTCGATGAATTTCAAAGCTACTTTTATACTTTAATAGTAAAAAGAAAGCTTGGATCTTGAGCTTTCTTTTGGTTACTAAATCATGAGAATTGCTTCAAAACTCATCAGAATATGAGCGATAAAAGTTAAGCCATTCATTTTTTCGAAATGTCAATTTGCTTACGGCAGTCCATATTACCAGTGGTACCGATGATTGGATGCGAAGCATCCAATAACGGAATTTATTTGTAAAAATATTCTAATGTGTCGTCCCGAAGGGAACATATTAAAATTTATAGCATACGGTGTTAACCGGTGATTTACGACGATTGTGCTTCGGGATTTTTGTCAGTGATTACGTAAGCTTCCAAATAATCTCGTTATTTGACAGATGATCGTTATTACAACTTTAGGGCTAAAATATGAGGTTAGAATGCAGTTACTAAGATAGAGGTTAGGTATAAAGGTCTAGATTTTAGTTAATATAAGATTTTTGGGGGTTCTGAACATTTTTATTTAGAAATTCGGTTCAAATATATAATTAGGGTTTGCAATGGGCCGGGTTGGGCCGGGTCAAAAAATAATGACCCAAGGTATTGACCCGGGTCATGACCCGGGTCAGCTGTCGTAATTTTTTTTTTATATATATATAAAGCGATGTAAAGCTAATGTAGCGACTCAAAATATATAAATGGCTGTGCGACGCAGTTGCGCTAAACCAGGAACGGATGATAAACTGTATAAACGCAAAATAACGTCTAGGGGGCAATGGCCAGGATTAAACTTAATTCAATCAAAATTCGAAATGTTGAATAACCCGATGTAGATAGTATCGAATTCTGATTTGAAAATTAGTAGGGCACGTGATGAATTTTATGAAATGGAATAAGGTTGAAATGCGCGGATTTTAAGCAATCTACAAAGCTGTTACATACCAATAATCTTAAAAGTATTAGCTTGAATTTCGAGTTACACTGAAGATCAGAATTTTTAGTATACTGTATTTAGACATTCATTTCACGAGTCACGTACCATATCCTTTGCGAATCAATAAAGTATTGAAGAAAATATGTAATACAAGACGATAAAGATCGATTCAAATAAATGAATAAAAAAAAAATCATGAAGCATGTTATAATAAAGAATTATCTTTATAAATATCAATGAAAAAGATCAATGCAAAATATCAATATGATTAATTAGTTTATTAGTGCTGTGGTCTCATCTGATCTGCATCACGAATTGACCTGGGTCATTTCACGATCGGTGAGAATCGAACCTACGTAGCTCACCTAGGCCTCCGCATGGGCCGGGTAGGGCTGGGTTGTAGTAATACCCTAGCCCTATCCGTTTATTAACGGGCTTAATCTCCAAGCCCTTACCCTTACCCTAGGGCCCAAGATTGATACCCAGCCCGGCCCTTAAAGCCCGCGGGTACCCATGGGTACCCACGGCTTAATATTATGTAAAAAAAAAATAAAAAAAAATTATTAAGCCCGTTTGATGCATAATCTATCGTATACCATAAATATATGTCGCAGCTGATGCTGAAAACGGCTGATGCTGAAATTTGGGATCTCGATTTGAAACTATAAGCCCTGCTAAAATCCACAAATACTCTTTAAATATAAATCTACTCCCAAAGCTCACCCTAACCCTATAAGACAAAAACGAAAAAATCACCACAAAAAAATTTTAAAATTTCATATCAAATTAGGTCAAAATTTCAGCATCAGCTGCAACATTTAATAACCAAATTAAATATATATATAAAAATAAAATTAAAGAAAAATTAAAGAGCCAACTATTGATCGGAGTAGTTTAAATAGGCAGATCCCATAGTTGGTCTGCAGGTATGGCAGCTAGTGTAGAACCCTTGTGCGGACTACTTAAATTAGGCACCAAAAGTGCACGTGTGGCTAGTTGTATACTCATTAATGTAACAAATATTATAAATATTCAATAAAACCTTATGGTCAAAGTAGACGGCCATAAAAAAAAAAAAAAAAATTAAAAAGCCAACCTATTTATATTGTGTATATATATATAGGGTTATTATCCAAATAATCTTTATCCTTTATCTAAAATGCATTATGGATCTATCCATATTAAATTGATGGATACAGATATTTGCATCTAATTCGAATTAGTCGGATTGCAGATCGAAACACTACAAAAAACTACTGCATCTAAAAAGCATTTATAAAGTATTTTTATGCTTAAAAAAAAGCTTATATAGATTTTGAAGTTGCATAAAGTTGCATAAAAATTACTCACCTAATATAACAAACTTGCAGGTAAACTGGCTAGTGTTTTTTCTTTTTTTAATCAAAGATATTATGTGAAAAAATGCTATATATTTAAAAAAAAAAATAAAATAAAATTAGAGCGTGACATTTATTATCTAATATCCATTTACTATAGAGGCTTACCCCACCCCAGATAAGATCTATAAATAGAATTTTAGCCAATCAAATTTAACTAAGGTAAGATTTTTCTTGACCCCCACCCCTAAAATATTTTCTAATAAATGTCAGTGCCTTTACCAATATACAACTTTATAAGCTTGTACTATACAACTGCATTGCCATAGATAACCCGTTCAAAAAATGCAACCTGGGTCACCTGACAGGTGAACCAGCGGGTCACCCGAGTTGATCGATGGGTCCACCCGGGTGTACAGGTTACCCGTTTGACCCAGGTCAAAAATAAAAAAATTTAAATAAGCCCGTTTGTGCATAATCTGCCGTATCGGTAAAAGAAATGTCACCCTGTATTGCAGATCACTAATTAAATACTATTTAATTCGCTTTTATTTCAAAAACAAACAAGAAACTTCACGGTCTGTTTATGAAATAATATCTTTTATTAATTACTTGTATTGTATGTTATATTAACGTTCATTGGAACTGGTACTAAGTCAATTTCGTTTATTTTATTTTATATAGAAAAAAAGAGTTTGTTGATACTGTGAACGAAGTCACAGGCATCCTTTTGTCACGAAACCATGACCCTGGCCCATGATGCAGGGTGGTTGATGGATAAGTTTAGGATATTGATTAAGGAGGTGATACGTTTAAGAGTTTGGGAAATATGATGTATTGAATAGGGTTAATAAGTAAGTATGAGGTCATAGGAATTGGCTTTTTAAGAGAAGTAAGGACGGGAATTGTTCTACCTCTTTTGTATTTGCTGCTAGCTCGACGAAAGTTTAGCTTTGTCGTTAGTACCCGCCCACCCACCACTAGGTAGGAGCTCCCTATAGGTTTGGCAGACTTATAGGAGGTTTGATAGTTCAGGTTAACAACCAGAATATCGAAAGTAATTAGCTTGTTGGTCTGATCGAACAGGTCAGGTAATGAAGAAAGAGAAAGTAAATGCCATGAATGGAGCATGAGACCATAACCCAGACCCATGTTGTAGGTTCATGATCAATTGGTATGGGGTTTTGAGGTGCCGTAAATGAAGTCACGTGCATCCATTTGTCATAACGTGATCTGGTCCAGATATAGAGTCAATGATGGTAAGTAAGAGGTATTGGTGACGGATATTATGAGTATAGGAAAGGTATTGTGGAATAATTGGTTTGTTGAGTAAGATATTGGTAACAAATATTTATGGGTAGAGGAATGAGTAAGAATAAGGTATTGATGAGAAGTGTTGGTTCGGTTAAGTAGATATGAGGCCATAAGAGACAGTTATTTAAGTGGAAAATGAGGTGCCGTGAATGGAGTCGCATGGTATCCATTTGTCACAAGACCATTAACCGGATCTATGACATTGATAAGTAGTAAGTATAAGGCATGGAACAAATATTATAAATGAATAAGAATAAGGTATTATATGAAAGATTTTGGTTTCGTTGAGTAAGTATGAGTAGTGGTGATATATATTTTAAAGTAGCGGTAGTAGTAAAACTATTTGCATAGATCATTCGTAACTAAATACATATCACCTTTTTTAACTCTAGTTTTCCCGATTAGACATATCCTTTAATTTCAATTATAGTTAATAAATTTTAATTTTTAACCTCGATTCTTTTAGTATTCTTATAGATAATAAATATTTTTTGACCCTAATTTTGTTAAAACCGCATTTTAGGTTCGATGAATTAATGTTCGTTTGTTTTGATATCGAATAAAGCTTACCTTAACTCTTTTTTTTAATTTGATTTTATCTTTTTGTCGACGCTTTGGCTGTTTGGTTTTAGTTTCAGCCCCTTTAAAAAGTTCACATTTTGCCGGATTAGGACATTCAAAAGCCAATCGTTAATCTTTTCGAGATATATTATGGGTAGTTGGAGCTGTTGAGCTATCTATATTCAATAAAAAAAAAGCACAATAGTAATTAGGCCACGCAAAGTTATTGCATAATTTTTATAATTTTTTGTGAATTAATAAGCTCATGTTCGCATATAAGGCCACATAAAGGTAATTTTTAGATTTGCATAACTTGCAACAAACCTTTTTTATTTTTTTTTCTCGAATCTGAATTATCTGTCTGTCTCTGGATTATTTTTACTGTATAAAAGTAAAGGTTTCGAATATTTTCATTTGACAATTCATTTTCATATCAGACAACTCATTGAAAGTTGGATGATATGTAGGGTATATATGACAATACATTTGGTGATTAACGAATCAGAATTAAGCTCGTCCTGCTACCTCGAATCCGACGGGTCAACCCATGGGTTGACCCGTCGGATTGACCCACACGTTCCACCCGGGTTGCTACAACTCAACCTGGGTCACCCGGCCACCCACGAGTGACCTGGGTGACTCCAACCCGGGTTACATCACTATAGTAGTTGTTAAAATATAAATTAAAAATTAATTTATTTAAATAAAGTTTTATATATTCATCAGCAAATTTATAATAGCATATGGGCCGGTGCAAAAAGATTTGTACCTCAAATAGCTCTGATTAAAATATTTTTGTACAAATTAATTTTTAATTTTTTTAATTTAATATACTTATTAGGTTACCAGATTGATAAAAATAAAATTTTTTTGATTATTTTATCGATAAAATAAAAAAAGTTATTAATAGTAACTTTTTTTTTTTACTATATAATTTACTATGGTAATTTATATATACACGTATATAGTAAAAAAAATCAAATTACCTCACTTTAAAGCTTAATTTCGTCACAACCAGTGATCCAATTTTGCTCAAATTTTAACCATATCTTTATCATATGCACATTAATGCACTTGCGAAGTATCAGCTTATAGAACTGTATACTGGTTGCGAAATTATTTAAAATATCTTTTTTTTTTAAAAAAAAATTTTTGGTTTTTTTTCAAATACAGTAAATTGTATATGCTTAATTATTAAAATAAACAATGTTAAAACAATAAAAATATTATAATAAGTTAGATTAAAACCTATTTTATTTGATACTAAAAAATTTTTAATAATTAATCAAGAAAAAAAAAATTTTTCCTTAGTGTCAAAATTATGAAATTTTTTGAGGTACAAATCTTTCTGCACCAGCCCATAATCTTATATAAGATCTTATGAACTGTATATAGGCAAAATATTTCATAATATGGGCTGCCGTCAATAGAAATCAGGCAGATTAACATTCTAAAAAAAATTAATGCCTTAACTTTCACAGCTCATAGCTCGGTGATTTTCAAAGCTATTAACATTATTTAGTAGTCAAAAGAAAGCTCAGGTCTTAATCTTTCTTTTGACTATTATATGATAATAATAGCTTCGAAATTCATCGAGCTATGAGCTGTAAAAGTTATGGCATTAATTTTTTTCAGAATGTTGATCTGCCTGATTCTATTGACGGCAGCCCATATATTTTAAAATATTTCGAAATATCAAATTTTTGAAATATTTCAAAAGTAATTTTAAAATATTTCGAAATATATTACGAAATATTTCAAACCACTTCAATATATTTTAGAACTAGGAAACCAAGCTGGATCAGTAAATCTGTAATCTGGATTGCGCATTAGACTGATTTTTTGAAATAGTTTGCAATAGTTTGAAGATGTTTAAATTCTGTACCACAAGATTAGATTAGATTTTTTGTTTATAATTAGATCTTCTATTTTGTTTTTTTTCGCTTTTTTGTTTTCATTTTGGTTTTTATTTTTGGTTCGCTTTTTGTTTTTGTTTTATTTTTTTGGTTTCATTTGTTTTTTTATTTTTTTTTATTTTATTTTTTAATTTTTTTTATTTTATTTTTATTTCAACACTTTACAAGAACACCTTTGAAGAAAACTAAAAACTTTTCAAAACTTTGCGCAAGCTAACACAAACTTCTTACAAGAACATTTGCAAGAAAACAAACAACTTTTCAAAATCTTGCGCAAGCCAACACAAACTTCAGATACTTTACAAGAACATACAACTGATGTCTCTAGCAATTTCTAAAAAATTTCAAGAATGCTTTTTTAAAGAAATAAAGGTTTAGTTAGGACTTTACTTATTTTTTTGTTTGACATAATTTGTTTTTGTTTTTTGTTTTTTTAAATTTGTTTTATTAATTTATTTATTTCAGCACTTTGTAAGAAACTCCCTGGTACTTTGCAAAAAAACCAGCCCAAACTTTTTGGCACTTTGCGACTTTTTTGGCATTTTGCAAGAACATTTATCCAGCTTTCACAATTTTTGAATTTGCAAGAATGTGAACTCTTACTTCAAAGAAATGAAGATTTAAGGCTTCTTTATTTTTTTTTTTTATTATTTTGCTTACACTTTTTGTTTTTTCGTTTGTTTTTTTTTTACTTATTTTTTTAATTTTTATTTTATTTTATTTATTCCTAACTTCTTCAAAACTTTGTAACTTTTCCAGCACTTTACAAAAACACCAGCTTTAACTTCTCTGGCACTTTGCAAGAATATACTAGATTTTTTTGGCAATTTGCAAGAACACTAACACTTTTAAAACATGTTTTTTTTTTATTTTTTTCACTTCTTTAAAGTATTTAGAAAAAAAGAGCGAAACAAAGGTTATAGCCAAAACAAAAGAAATAGCCAAAGTGAAGACAATAGAAAACAAATAAGCAAAGATAAGGGCGCTAACATTTATTAGGTAATTTTTTAGGGGGTGGGGTTAAGAAAAATCTTAGCTTAGTTAAATTTGATTGGCTAGAATTCTATTTATAGACCTTACCTGGGGTAGGGTTAAGCTCCTATAGTAAATGGATATTAGGTAATAAATGTCAGCGCCCTAATAGCTAACTATGAGGTAAACGAAAATAAGTGTGTAGGGCTAGTTTTTGTATATAGTAATAGAATTAGATGCAACAAAATGCAAAAGTTGTTTAAAATATTTGTAATAATGTAAAAATAATACTATATAATAATGTAATATATAATAAAGTATATAGGCCAGTACAAAAAGATTTGTATCTTAAAAAATTTCATAATTTTGATACTAAGGAAAAATATTTTTTCTTGATTAATTATTAAAAATTTTTAGTATTAAATAAAATAGGTTTTAATCTAACTTATTATATTATTTTTATTGCTTTAACACTATTTTATTTTAATAATAAAGCATGTACAATTCACTGTACCGGTATTTAAAAAAAAACCAAAATTTTTTTTTAAAAAAAAAGATATTTTAATTAATTTCGCAACCAATATGCAGTTCTATGAGCTTGTACTACGCAAGTGCATTAATGTGCATATGATAAAGATATGGTTAAAATTTGAGTGAAATTGGATCACTGGTTGTGAAGAAATTAAGCTTTAATTGAGGTAATTTGATTTTTTTTACTATATACGCATATATATAAATTACTATAGTAAATTATATAGTAAATATTTTTAAAAAAAGTTAATATTTATAAATTTTTTTATTTTATCAATAAAATAATCAAAAAAAAATTATTTTTATCANGACTATTATATGATAATAATAGCTTCGAAATTCATCGAGCTATGAGCTGTAAAAGTTATGGCATTAATTTTTTTCAGAATGTTGATCTGCCTGATTCTATTGACGGCAGCCCATATATTTTAAAATATTTCGAAATATCAAATTTTTGAAATATTTCAAAAGTAATTTTAAAATATTTCGAAATATATTACGAAATATTTCAAACCACTTCAATATATTTTAGAACTAGGAAACCAAGCTGGATCAGTAAATCTGTAATCTGGATTGCGCATTAGACTGATTTTTTGAAATAGTTTGCAATAGTTTGAAGATGTTTAAATTCTGTACCACAAGATTAGATTAGATTTTTTGTTTATAATTAGATCTTCTATTTTGTTTTTTTTCGCTTTTTTGTTTTCATTTTGGTTTTTATTTTTGGTTCGCTTTTTGTTTTTGTTTTATTTTTTTGGTTTCATTTGTTTTTTTATTTTTTTTTATTTTATTTTTTAATTTTTTTTATTTTATTTTTATTTCAACACTTTACAAGAACACCTTTGAAGAAAACTAAAAACTTTTCAAAACTTTGCGCAAGCTAACACAAACTTCTTACAAGAACATTTGCAAGAAAACAAACAACTTTTCAAAATCTTGCGCAAGCCAACACAAACTTCAGATACTTTACAAGAACATACAACTGATGTCTCTAGCAATTTCTAAAAAATTTCAAGAATGCTTTTTTAAAGAAATAAAGGTTTAGTTAGGACTTTACTTATTTTTTTGTTTGACAT
This sequence comes from Gigaspora rosea, assembly GCA_003550325.1. Lineage (NCBI taxonomy): Eukaryota > Fungi > Glomeromycota > Glomeromycetes > Diversisporales > Gigasporaceae > Gigaspora > Gigaspora rosea. Next base: position 38,410 of record QKWP01002057.1, on the reverse strand, counting down.
AATTTGTTTTTGTTTTTTGTTTTTTTAAATTTGTTTTATTAATTTATTTATTTCAGCACTTTGTAAGAAACTCCCTGGTACTTTGCAAAAAAACCAGCCCAAACTTTTTGGCACTTTGCGACTTTTTTGGCATTTTGCAAGAACATTTATCCAGCTTTCACAATTTTTGAATTTGCAAGAATGTGAACTCTTACTTCAAAGAAATGAAGATTTAAGGCTTCTTTATTTTTTTTTTTTATTATTTTGCTTACACTTTTTGTTTTTTCGTTTGTTTTTTTTTTACTTATTTTTTTAATTTTTATTTTATTTTATTTATTCCTAACTTCTTCAAAACTTTGTAACTTTTCCAGCACTTTACAAAAACACCAGCTTTAACTTCTCTGGCACTTTGCAAGAATATACTAGATTTTTTTGGCAATTTGCAAGAACACTAACACTTTTAAAACATGTTTTTTTTTTATTTTTTTCACTTCTTTAAAGTATTTAGAAAAAAAGAGCGAAACAAAGGTTATAGCCAAAACAAAAGAAATAGCCAAAGTGAAGACAATAGAAAACAAATAAGCAAAGATAAGGGCGCTAACATTTATTAGGTAATTTTTTAGGGGGTGGGGTTAAGAAAAATCTTAGCTTAGTTAAATTTGATTGGCTAGAATTCTATTTATAGACCTTACCTGGGGTAGGGTTAAGCTCCTATAGTAAATGGATATTAGGTAATAAATGTCAGCGCCCTAATAGCTAACTATGAGGTAAACGAAAATAAGTGTGTAGGGCTAGTTTTTGTATATAGTAATAGAATTAGATGCAACAAAATGCAAAAGTTGTTTAAAATATTTGTAATAATGTAAAAATAATACTATATAATAATGTAATATATAATAAAGTATATAGGCCAGTACAAAAAGATTTGTATCTTAAAAAATTTCATAATTTTGATACTAAGGAAAAATATTTTTTCTTGATTAATTATTAAAAATTTTTAGTATTAAATAAAATAGGTTTTAATCTAACTTATTATATTATTTTTATTGCTTTAACACTATTTTATTTTAATAATAAAGCATGTACAATTCACTGTACCGGTATTTAAAAAAAAACCAAAATTTTTTTTTAAAAAAAAAGATATTTTAATTAATTTCGCAACCAATATGCAGTTCTATGGGCTGGTATTACACCTGTTCAAATTAAACAGTAATTTAATGACACATTCACTATAAGGTTAGGGTCAGTCAGTCAATTTAGTATTTAATTTGGATAGGGTGGCAGTGAATTATTTACCATTCTGGGTGGCACCAAGACAACTCCAAATAAAAAAATATAAAATTTTATAATAAATTGCAAAACCTTGCAAAATAATGCAAAAACTTGTAAAAAAGCATGATTATGTGAATGTATATCATTTATTATTTTTTAAAAAATTTTGAAAATTTGCAAAAATTTGCAAAATATTGCAAAACAATGCGAAAGATCACAAAATGTGCTTCCTGTGACCTCTATAAAAGGGATAATTTGTATTTTTTTATTTGATCTATTTTGCAATATTACACAATATATTCTGCAAATATTTTGAAATATATACTATAATATAACTGTAATATAACGTAATATATTATATCATATACCGCATTGATTGTAAGATTTTTGTAATATTATAGGCTGTAATATCTTATATAAGATTACATATATATAATTCGCTGGTGTTACTATAATAGTAATTTTATACTATTGAATATTTAAAAATTTATATTTTAACAACTACTAATTCAATTAAGCTAAAATTTTAACTATATATTTAGCATATATATAACAATATACTTGTACAAATATAAAATCACAAAGTTGTAAATTAGTAACAAAAATATATTTAGTTTTAAAAGGTATTTTTTTGCTTTTTTTTAAAAAAATACTAAATTATAAAAACATTATTGTACAACAATATATATATAAAAAGATAATAAATTTGGGCAGTCAAAAGTAGAAACCAAGGAAATTGTTTCTAAGTAAATTTTTTTTAGACTTTAAATTAAAATATCTTAACAACTATTAAACCAAACTTGATAAAAATTTTTTTATTTTAATTTTATATAGTTATAGAATTAAAATAAAAAACAATTTATTAGATTTGGTTTAATAGTTGTCAAGTTATTTTAATTTAAAGTTTTAAAAAACTTATTAAAAACAATTTCCTTGGTTTCTACTTTTGACTGCCCATTTTATATTAATAGGATAGTTTAAAACTTGGCTTATATAGTACAAAAAAATTATATAGATAATTAAAAATTAAAAAATTTTATATATAGATAAATTAATTTTTTAATTTTAATATATTTATATTTTTGTATTTTACAAATTGAAAAAATAAATCATTAATAAAAATTTTTACAGAAATAAAATTTTTTTATAAAATTTATGTTTAATATTTTCTAAACCATGTATAATAAATTAAGTTATTTAAACATTTAGTTGCCTTTTTCTAATCTGAACTTTTCTAAACCGAACACTATTAACTCTCTCTAAACCAAACAAAATCTTCTAGAACATTTGTGAATTTTATTATAAAGTTCGAATAAGCCATATATAACTTTTTGAAAACTAAACTTTCCAAATTTTTACATAGTAAAAAAAGCAGTTCTGGCAGTTCAGATTAGAAAGAGTTGACTGTATTAAATTTTAGAAAAAAAATTTTATTATAAATAGATTGGCATATTTATATTTTTGCATTTGACTACAGTCAGACCTCCCTAAGTGCACGTCGTCGGGACCAGCACTGAGGCGTGCATTTAGGGAGGGTTGCAATTAGGGAATAGCCAATAATATCGTGGTAAAAATTATGATCACATGTGCATATAGTCGCTTATTATATACATGCACATATATACACAAGTTTTAATATTATTTTACAATAGAAAATTTGGAAGTATTGAATTTTTATATTTAAAGCCACCTGAAATTGCCTAATTTCTATACAAATACTTGAAATCAAGTGTTCTACAAAATTTTATTAGAAATGTTTCTTGCAATTCCAACATTTAGTACAGATGTTATTATGGCAATGAAGCATAAATGGGGCGACAAAGGCGATGATATATAATACTATTAGTATAATTTATTAACAATTACAACGATACAATTATATTGCTATCCCTTAGATTGTAGTAGAACACAGGCAAATTTGCCTGCGTTTTTGCACTTTTTTTAGCTCTAATTTACTTTTTTAAAATGTTAAAATAATTAAATAAAACTTTGTACAATTATATTTAAAAATAAGGATTACTTTTTTGCAAAATTAGTTTTTATATTATAAAAAAATAAATTATAGTTACATATAAGCTGAAAATAGATAATTTTAAGAAAAAATTTTTTTAAAAAATTTTATTACAATTTTTCTGCGATCTTATTTAGTTTTAGTTTTAGAACTATAGTTCTTAAGACAATATTGTAGTTTATATAAAGGATGACAACTTTCATTATTGCAACTTTAATGATTTACTTGTAAAAATTAAGACTTGTATTAGAAGTAAAGATTTTTTTTATAGACGGGAACATATAAAATTTGAAAAAATCTAAAGAAAAATTTTAATAGTAAAAATGCCAATACAAGAACTTTAAACATTTATATATTAAAGTTTTCTAATGATTTTAAAAAAAAATTATAACAAAGTTACTAAAACAAAACTCAAAGAATATTTTTTACTTAGAAAAGATATGGCTAAAATTAATATTTAAAATTTTATTAAAAATTTTAAAATATGCAGGCAAATTTGCCTGTGTTACAAGCTAAGGGATAGTATATAATGATCATACTTTTTTTATATCTAAAATCGATAATTTTGATTGGTTATTAATTACGTGAGTGCATTTACGGAGGGTCTTTATATATAATGGGCCAAAAAAATAGCATGCACGTACAGAATAAAGAACGTGCATTTACTTATAAGTCCCATGGTGGGCCCATGCTTCTATCGTGCATTTAAGGAGGGGTAGCATTTAGGGGAGTAGCATTTAGGGGGGTCTGACTGTATAAGTTTTATATATATTTATTTTTTAATTACAGTACAGTCAGATTCCTTAAGTGCACACCTCTCAAGACCATAGTGAAAAAAAATACAAAATGTACACTTAGAGAAGGTGTGCACTTAGGGAGGTTAAATTTTATAATTGTTATATGAGTTGGGACCAAGCAAAGATATGCACATTAGGGGGTTTTTATATACCATGCACTTAGAGAATATGCACTTAGGGGTCTGACTGTATATGTATATACTATATTTAAATTTAAAATTCTCTTTTTTTAGTTACGCATTTAATTTTATTTGTACTTTTGATATTATAATTAATTGTACTGTACTATATTTACAGATAAAAGCAATTTTGTACTAATATATTACTGTAATAGTAGATATTTTTTTTTTGATCTAATTATAAATTTCATATCCTTGCAACAGGTGTTATTGCATTGAATATTCAAATAAGTCAGTATAGTGATTTTGCAAAGTGCATTAGTTAATGTTATTACACACTCTAATCTGAGATTATTATAATACATATTCAAAGAGGATAAGGCTGTGTTCTTGCAAAGTGCTTCAGCTAGTACCTTTTCTCCTTTTGTTCCAATACTATTACTATGGTACTGAAAGTCTATACTCAATAGTTCACAAAGCTTTTTTGAGATTGTTTCAATTTTTAAATAGCTATAACTTTTTATCTAAAAGTTTTAAAAAAATCTGACCAGTGACTTTGTAAAGCTATATTAGCTCTACATGTGTACCAAATATCTTTTCAAAATCTTGCCACTATAAAGAGTTAATGCATTTTGAAAATTAAAATTTTATATGTAAAACATATAAAATTTAATTTTCAAAATGCATCAACTCTTTACAGTAATAAGATTTTGAAAAGATATTTGGTATACATATAGAGCTAATATAGCTTCAGTTAGATTTTTTTAAAAACTCTTAGATAAAAAGGTATAGCCATTTAAAAATTGAAACAACCTCAAAAAAGCTTTGTGTGAATGTTGAGTATAGGCTTCTAGCACCATATTAAAATTTAATAAAGTCAATATAGTGTTTTTGCAAAGTACTTCAATTAGTGCTTTTCCTCCTTCTGTTCCAATATTATTATTAAAAAGATTCAATGAAGTCAACGTGATATTCTTGCAAAGTGCTTTGACTAGTACCTTTTCTTTTTCTTCTCTAAAACAATTATAAGAAAAATTTAATGAAGCCAACATAGTGTTTTTGCAAAGCACACTTACTGGCTAGTGCTTTTACAACTTCTAATCCAAAATTATTCTTACTAAGATTCAAGGAAGTCAAATTGGTATTAGTGGAAAGCCTTTTTACTAAAGTTATTTCTCCTTCAGATCCAAATTCATTATTTTCAAGGATCAAATATTTTAGAGAAATGTTTTTACAAAGTACATCACCTAATGCCTTATCACCTTCCAATCCAAGTTCACTTTTATTAAGATTCAAAGAGACTAAGGTAGTATCTTTGCAAAGTGCATCATTTAATACTTTTCTACCTTCCAATTCAAGATTGTTTTTATTAAGATCCAAAGAAATTAAGGAAGTATTTTTGCAAAGTAAATCAGCAAATACACTTCCTTTTTATTGATCCAAGTTGATCATTAAGTGCAAAGGCTAATGCAATTCTACTTTCTGATCCAATATCATTATAATCAAATCTCAAAGTATTTAAGATAGTGTTTTTGCAAATGCATTGGCTAGTACACTTTCTCCTTCTGCTTCAAAACTGTTACAACTAAAATTCAGATAAGTTATTGCAGTGTTTTTACAAAGAAATTCTGCCAATATATTCCACTCTTTTTCAGTATTAAAGGTATTATCACTTATTCATAAATTTTTTAGTATAGTAATTTTGAAAAAAAGATTTCAATAATATTTTGACTTGAGTATTAGATTAAATTTAGTTTATATATAGAGAAGCCAAAGTAAGATTTATATTAAGGAATCTTATTAATATGTTGACAGGTTCAGAAATCAGTGGGTCTGTTGATGAATCATGGGATGCACTTCATATAACCGACAAGGGGTTACTTTAGAGCAGGCAAATTTCAGGATAGTTTATAACAATTGTGTTTGTAGCAAGTTAATGAATGTATTAATGTATTATGTATCAGATATATTTCAGATATATTTGTATTATTTGTTATTTAATAAACAACAATAAAGAAATATTTATAGTATATTTGATTTATTAAAGCAAAGGTAGAAATTTTCTATGTTCCCAAAGGGCCAAATGGCCTTTATTTATAATTATTGGATTTAACTATTTATATTGCAAGAACATTCTAATTACTAGGATCATTAATATCCCTAACATCCTTAATATCTTTAATATTCTTAATATCTTTAATATCTTTAATATTCTTCTGATTACCTGAAACTTCCATATCCTTTAGATCTAAGGGATCCTAATATCTTAGTTGAAATTTAAATAACTACAATACAGTCACTGTATCCAAAAAATTATTTAAATTATTTATAATAAAAGATTTATTATTGTCAATATCAGGTGATTTAAATCATTCTTTATTTTGAACTTATCTTGTTCTAGCTCCCAATTTTCATTCTCTGACCTGCCAGATCAGAAATTTCTGACTAGTAAGCCCAATTTAGCAATACCCAAGATCATGAGGCACATATCTCCTGCAGGTCATGTTTTCGGTCTCACAACATCTATCGCCTTAAATCTAACATCTTTGTACTAAACCTACAGAACTAATAGTAGTTGTTTGATAAAGAGCTTCAAATATTGATTGATCACAAATAATTTTATCAAGAAATAAATCCTTTATTTTTTTGTTTCCCAATATCTTTTTTAATAAAAATTTTTTTATGGTATATATAGAGTCATCAAAATACTGTAATCATTATTATTATCTCTAATAGGATTTCATCTTCACCAATATCAGAATGTGTTTTCCTTCAACAACTTGTAATAAAAAGTCAACAAAGTCTTTTTGTTCAACATTATTTTGTTGTTGAACTCTCATGTTAATAATTAATTGCATAGTTGTAAAATCTTTCCAAAGATCTGAAGATTTTAAACATGCATCAATAATTTGGGAACATCATATTGGTATTGAATGTATTCAAGTAGGAAAGTACTTTTAATGCCGCTATAAAAGTGCTCTTCTATTTCTTGGTTGATATAAGGATGATTAATTGTAAAAGGAATTAATAACCTTTGCTTGTAATCTATAGATAAATCTTTCAAATGAAAAATGTTGTCCGGGCTCGCTAATTAATTGCATAGTTGTAAAATTTTTCCAAAGATCTGAAGATTTAAACATGCATCAATAATTTGGGGACGTCATATTGGTATTGAATGTATTCGAGTTGGAAAGTACTTTTAATGCTGCTGTAGAAGTTGCTGGGTGCCGTTGTTATATAAGTAATATAATTAAACAATGGTGCCCTTCTATTTCTTGGCTTGATATAAGGAAGGTTAATTGTAAAAGGAATTAATAACCTTTGCTCTTCACTATTTAACGTTAAGAGTAATTTATAGATAAATCTTTCAGATGAAAAATGTTGCCCGGGTTGAACTGATATTGCAAGACTACGCCACTGGCGGTTTACTCGTGCACATGAATAAATAAATGGCTTTATGATCACGTCGAAGATAAGAAAATATGATTGTGTAGGTCTCAACAGGTAGATCTATCATGCTGAAAAATGGTTTGTTGTAAAAAAGTTTGTGAAAACATTTATGTTTTTGGAATTTTTGAGGTGAAAACTTACGTACACGTTATTTTTATTTATAAAAATCAAGTACAGCATGAGATTTTCTGTCGCCAACGGTACCCAGAAAAAATTTCATCGTAACGTGCAATTAACCCGTTAACAATTATCGCTATAGCACGATCATGATCACTAATATGGAAAGTAATCGTGAGGTTACGACTGATAAGCAGGGCCGGCTACTCAAAAAGTAACATTTATAAATACTACTACATATAAAAAATGATCATCGCTTGTCTAAATACAATGTTAACGTAATAATAGCAACCATTCAGAAAAATAACTTTTAATATTGAGCTTGTTTGAAGTAGAAGCATAATTAATGTTGAACCTGTACATAATATCGGATATGATTGTAAATTCTAGTTCAGGTGATAGTAATTATAGTACTGAAAGATCTCTCTAAATACAACCTTAGCTCTGGCCTAAATATATACCAGACCTTTATAAATGCAATTTTTCTTATTGTTCTCTAAATGTAAATCGTCAAAGTCTGGTCCATACGAGTTACATTTAGTGAGGTTTAACTGTACATATGATATTTGTAGTTGTAGTGATAAATAACTAACAGCAAATTTTTTTTTTCGTTGATTGAGAGAATTAATCAATTTGGAAAACGCGTCGAAAATTTTGAGAATCGATATTTAGTACAGCAATTACAGGTTAAATACATTTTATTGGAAGATTAAGTCCACACACAATATTGTACAGATATCTTGATTTATCCCTAATTTGGCATGGCCATGTAACAAAAAATTTATATAAATATCTAATTTTTTTTAAAAAAGATGTAAATCGATATGCATATAACAAAATTTACTATTGATAAAACGCGTCTGCTACCAATTCTTACAAAAAAGCTTAGTTCAGTTACTCAATCAAAAGCACCAAAATCTTTATCTAACCGACAATTATTTCGGCAAATACTACCACCTCATGAGACGTTACGTGAAATTGAAGCACTTAACTTAGGAAAACCTCGAAAACGTAATTCGAGTCCTTTTAAAAAAAAAGTGAATATTATTGAAAAGAAAAAATTAGAACGTAGGCTTGGAGATTTAACACTTGAACAAGAGGAACATTTAGAAGTACGTGTCTTTTACACTAATAATTCTTGAATAATTTCAAAATTTTATTGAAATTTTAATTATCATGCATTACATTTGATTATAAAAGTTACCACATTTATCATTTTTCGCGGGAGCCAAAATTCCAACGTCTTTTCCACCTGAGAGGGTTCAAGAATTATGTTTCGTTGGTAAGCGATTAATAAACATTAATAAATAAGTTAACAATTGAAAATTTTTAATAAATAAATTTTGGCGGCTGTTATACATACCTCCTGTAAATCAAAAATTTAAGAAACTTTGAGCGAAGATATCTTGACAACCATCAAACCAAATTCGTTTAACTTTTTTGTTGAATTCTTTAGATTTGTAGAATTCAAATAAAAAAGAAAAGTTCAACGAATTTGACCAGGTAATGCCAAGATATCTTAAAGGTATCTTGACAATCACCAAGTCAAATTCGATGAATTTTTTTTTTTCTTTGAATTCTATGGATCTACAGAATTCAAACAAAAAAAGTTTATAGAATTTGGCTTGGTGGCTGTCGAGATATCTTTGCTCAAAGTTTGAAAAAAAATTTTGGGCATCCTATTTGATAGATGTTTTGAATTTTCTGAAACTTTGAGCGAAGATATCTCGACACCACTAAGCCAAATACAATGAGCTTTTTTTTCTTTGAATTCTACGAATTTAAAGATTCAAATAAAAGGTTCATCGAATTTAGCTTCGTTCAAATTTCAAAAAATTTTAAAATTTTGATGGGTACGGATAACAAATTTGGGGGACAGCTGCCTAAATTTTAATAGGCCATGTAAAATTAATTATTTCTCATATGAATTTTAAAATGACCCGGCCGACCGGCTTTTAATTTTTTATTACCAAAAATTTTATGTTTATTTAGAAAATATTTAAAAAATATAAAAAAATTTTTTTTAAAAACTCACCCGGAAATATTTATAAAAAATAACTTTTTAAAATCTTGGATTGAAACTTTACAAAAACTGACCCAGTCGGGTTATGAGAAACAATTAATTAATTTTATATGACCTCTAACATAATTAAGGAAGAAACATTTTTATGAAAATTTTTATTATAGGACGATCCAATGTGGGTAAATCATCTTTAATCAATGCATTAGCTGATACTACAGTAGTTAGAACATCGGATAAACCAGGATTAACGCAGCAGATCAATTTTTATGCTGCTGGTAATATGTTTAATATGGTTGATATGCCTGGGTATGGATTTGCTTATGTTAAAGATGAAGAAAGACTTAAATGGAAAGAATTGGTTCGTTCTTGATTTATAATTTTAATTTAATATTACATAAATTAAATATAAAAAAGTAATGATATCCTTATTTTTCAAAGAATAGATAGAAATTTATATATCACAAAGGAAAACTTTGAAAAGGATTTTTGTGATAGTTGATGCTCGGCATGGTTATTATTATTATTATAACCGTAATTTGTGGCAAATAGTACCCCGGATCTCTTACATTCCTAGTATTGATTTAAACCAAACCCGATAGTTTGGGATTTAGTAGGTTTTACTAGATTCAACAATTGTATCATAACTGCATTGTAACCCAAACTTATGTATCACTGGCTAGAGCGCGAATCATAAGATAAAATAAGTTGTGAATTATTTCCACAATTTGTGAAAATGATTCTCTGCACTATCACTTGCGTCAGGTGAGTTGATTGGTTCTCGAGATTTGGGATATGCAAAAAAAAGGGCACAGTTTTGGGGTTTCAAATTGGGTTTGGAACATTGACAAGCGTCAACTCCTGAACCTCCTGAACCCAAATTAGGTAAAAATCCAAAACTCACCCACTCGGGTGGGTACTTTAATAAGGGGGTACTATTTGCCACAAATTACAGTATTATTGGTATTATTAGAATAATGAACTTTATACATAAAAAATTAAATTGTTAAATTTATTTTTTTGATAAACAGGTCTTAAAATTGCAGACAAAGAATTCATCTCAATGCTTGATAGGTAGGTTAAATAATTTTTACTTTGATCAGTTCTTTTTGGGTTAATTAATTTTATAAGAACTAACTTGATATATACGATGAATTAGAAAGAATATAGAATTTCAAATAATTTTAACCAAGTGTGATATGGTAATTGCGCCAGATCTTGCACGTCGACACACAATTGTTAAGGAACAACTTCAAGTTTATAAAAATGCAATACCTCAACCTATGATGGTATCTGCTCGAAGAAAAGCAGGGATTTACAAATTAAGAAAATTATTACTAACTATAATAGGAGGATTGGAAAGAGCAAGGGAAGTCGCAAACAAAAAAAAGGAGCATAGATTGGCAGATATTAATAACAAATCTAAAACGCCATTACATAAAATTCTAAAAAAGTTTACAAATAAGAAAACGCCAAGATATTTCTATGTAAAGAGAAAACGTGAAAGAAAGTCCTTAAAGAAGGAATGATGTGTAATAAATAACGATAATAATTAATAAATTAAAAGTTTATGAAACATCTATTTACACCATTAACCATTAACCATTAACCATTAACCATTAACTCAAATATCACTCTAACATAACATCATCATTTCTTGATTACTTGGAAAACTTCATAATCCTCTAAATTATGAGTACCTCGTGGTAAAACATTTTTAATATTCCCATAAGAAGAATCCGAAAGACTACGTATTTGATTGTTACTAAGCAACATCATATCTTGAATACCAAATCCTATGCAAGTGTTTGGATTATAATAAATAGCTTTTTGATTATCAGAAACTCGAGCAATACAATTAAAATTAGAATTAATGTTAAGGCAGAATACAAAACTATCCTGTGAAGCCAACCAACTTTCATTATGGCGTGGATTTAAACCCGGTTTCAAATCAATCGGACAATAACCACCAATTATTTGACCATTTTGACGAATTTTTGAAATAATCAAGATAGGACCTTTATTATCACATAAATTATGAAATTTATCTGATGAAGAACCATCTTGAGAAGCACGAAATATAAGTGAAAAAGAATAAGAAAGTTTTCTTTTTTCAAAATAATTTGTATCTTGTTTTTCTAACCAACTTGCAATAATTGAAAGATGTTTTCGACCAATTATTAAAGAATCAAATAATGGTAAACTTTGTAAACATCTTGGTGGTAAAGATTTTGTAATAGATTCATCATTTGGATCAAGATGACAACCTATTATAGCCCATAAAAGATCTTTAGGAAAAATTTTTTTGTAAGGAATAACATAACGCCAAAAAGCAGTAGAAGAAATTTCCAGCCATTTAATTAATGGAATTAAATCTAAAAGTAAATCTTTTAATAAAGAAATATCTTGTGAAGACCATTTAGATATATCATCAATTTTAAAATTATTTGAAATTTGAGCAGCACCCCATTTTAACATATAATTCCAAATTTCAATATCATCCATTACTAAATCATCACGTTTGAGGAGAAGAAGAAATATAGATTTATCTAAAGATAGAAAATCCGGAGAACTAAAAAGTATTTCAGGAGATTCACAAATTGTTTTAAGACAAAGATCTCTAAATTTTGAACAAGGTTCATATTTAAAAATAATTTGAAGTATTTGACCAGGATCTTGTCTTAAGAAATCAGCATGTTTATAGATTAAGTAATCATCAACACGTTTTAAAAGACTATCTAAATCTAATTCATCAGCAGCAATCAATATTTGTAAAATTAGAGGGCCATCTAACGAATCAAAGTTGATGACTCCGGTATATAAATATCTATAAAAAAAAAAAAATTATATATAAAATTAGTTAAATTAGTTAGTTTATTTGCTACGCACCCTGCCCATGTGAGTAAATGTGCTGTGTGCGCATCGTCGTACGATATAAAAATAAATTAAATATACCTTAATAGTAAATGAAATATCTTTGGTGAGACATTTGGTTTTTCGAGAATAGTAACATTTCCTTCTTTTCGTGCCCAATTATCTGATAAAGCAGTACGAAAATATTGTGATCGAGTAATTAGGATGAGAGCATGTACACGAAATTCTTTAACATCATTTTTGTCTCCTGCTTTAATGATCACATCATAATTGGAACCACTAGTAAGAAGTTGATCGAAATCATTTGATAATTCGATTAAAGAATTTGAAGAATCAGTTGACATTTTTTTTTTTTTTTTTAGGTATTATAATAAACCATTTCAATCGTTATTTATTAATTTCTAATTTTTACTACGGCATTTTTGATCAACTATAACATTATTCAAATTTAGAAAATCTAATCGGATAAATTTCTGCGGCAAATTTTTTATATCATGATATAATAAAGATATATACGTACTTATTATACGTATGATTATGCATAGAAAAGTCAATCGGAAGAAAAGAAAATTGACTTAAAAATAATCTTAAAATTTTTTTCATAGACTTGATCTTTTTTTAGGAAATATCTTTCGTAAACCTAGAAAGTACAAAGGGTTACAATGTTATGAAAGTGTTACAAGCAGATGTTTAAAATGTATATTATGAGAGATGAGCTTCTATATCCAATTACCTTTCCTTGATAATAAACCCAACATTGATAAAGAAAGTTAATAAACCCTATTTAACATGTAACGGTTCTACGAAAGCCCCTATCAGATACCTAAAAGGATACTGACTCTGATAAGTATTTCAAGAGAATGTTGTTTCGAGCTCCATTGAAATCTCTATCAATTGAGATTTTTTGCATGAAATGCAAGAGAATCTTTTAGCTCCTTTTATATTATTTATAAAACCACAATTACCACACGTTTTACTAGTATATTCTTCGCTATAAATGCTCATGTTCTTATTATAATATTCTCTTGATTTAAACTCTTTAAAGCGATAATGACTCCATGTCAACATAGCACGAGCCGTTTTACTTAGAATCTTTCTATTTTCTTTTGACCAGATTTGAAATACTGAATTCAGTGGTTAATATTGTTTCATAATGATCTAATAACCATTTTGCCAGTTTATGGTGGATTTTATTTGTTATTTGTTAGATTTATAATGTTTGGTACTTTTTTTTTTCTTAAAATATACCTAGTACCAGTCAGGGAATATGTCACACTGAGTGATAAATAATAATAATTATAATAAAAAGATATAAATTTACTATAAACTTTAAGCTGAACATTCTTTTCGGCTTACATATTAACTTTTTTTTTCAAATTTTGGGGTTAAGCATATTGAAAATAGTAGAATAAGGTTATTTAGATCACTTTTTTAAATTTTGTAAATTTTGCCAATTTTTTTAATAAAATTTTTAAAAAGAATAAAATTTCCAATTTTAAGACTGCAATTATATATAAAATTTTTATGCTGAGCAAAGTTTGCTTAGGTAACAAAATAGGTTATCTTAGTAAAAATAAGTTGTCTATATACTAATATTAAAAATTACAACTTTTTTATATAAAAGTTTTTTTACTAAAATAATCTACTATATTCCTCTGAAAATAAGCACTCTTTTTTTGTACATAATCGGGCAAGGTTGTCATAATTCGGACCAAAATTGACTTAATGTAGGCCATGGGTGCTTATTTTTAGGAGGTGCTTATTCTTGGAAAAATATGATATCTTGGTCTCTTAAGTAAACTTGTTTATCACAAAATTTTATAACAACATTAAAGAATAAACTATTTTTACAAGTATTTTACTAGTAAAAAATTGGACTAAATTTTTTATAAAAAAAAAAATTTAAAATTTTGCAAAAACTTTAATTCAATTTTTCTTTAGTAAAAATTGGTTTTATTTTTCACTATTGTTATAAAATTTTGTGTAAACAACTTTATTTAAGGGTAGGCTATTTTATGTTATATTACACATATATAATTTTGAGCAGATCATGGAACTTAGTCCTTATAAAAAATCACACAAACTTATAATCTTTAAAAATTTTTTGTTATTAGTTTAATATTATTAAAAGCAATGTTTTTTATTATTCAAAGACTTGTATATTCAACAGTAAGTCATTTTCTATTAGCAAGTTGTTTTAAAAAGAGGTTTATTTAGGAGTAAAACAAAGTTAACTTTGCATATTGGGCTTCAAAAATGTGCATTACAAGTGAACTTTATTAAAAAATAATTTTTTTTAAAAAAAATTTAATAGATAACAATTTTAATTACTTGTTAACAATTAATTATATTGTAAAACATTATAATTGTTAGAAATTTTGAAAGTTTGCTAGAGACCTTTTATAAAAAAAGAGTTCATTTATAAAAATAATATGTTATTTTATAATTATATTAAAACATGGGTAACAGTCTATTTAGATAGTTGTAAGGACCATATTATTAATCATCTAATTATTTTTTATCAAAGGCCTATTTCTCTCTCTTTTTTTTAATTTATATATAGTCAGGTTCCTTATATATAATTTTAACTTTTTTACCACCTCTCCTTTTAAAAAATCATCTGATTGTTGTCACTTTTCTAAAAAGCTAAATTTTTAATTGTAATATATAATGAGTATAAAAAATATTTTATTAATATAATTATTTATTATTATATTAATAAAATAAGCTTGAAAATCCCTGATAAGACAATACAACAAATATTAACCAAATTTGATTTATCCAATTTCTCTAACACTTCTTTTTACTCTGCCTTAACAATTGACATTGCCTTTTACAACAAGAAGATTCATAAGAAAGTTGCATAAAGCAACTAATATAAATAATTAGATGCATCACTGGTGCATTAAAGAAAAATACAAGAATGAAATTTATCTAACAATACAATTAACTAATTGATTTACAACAGTATAAACTACTATGGATGACCTCTTGCATAGCAGACTAACCCAAAACAAGCAAGGATTAAAGCTTTTAAAATTAAAATATTAACTAATGAACTCCAAACTTTCTTAATTCTGCATACTGAATTCTATTATGAATACAGTCTCAGATATTACCAAATTTGAACAATGTATTATGCCCTTTTTTGGGATCATCTAAAGCCATGTACCCACATGACATTTTCGTGTAAATCAACCAAATGGAGTTACAAAATTTTGTTTACACAGATCAGCCTAAAAAAGTCAAAAAACAAAAAAAATACAAGAACATGAAAACGGTATTTTAAACCTATTTTGGACCATTAATAAAAAATATCAAAAGACAATTTTACTTATATTGATTTGAATCCTAGCCTCAACCCTAATGCCAAACAGTTTTTAATACAAATTTTAACTAAAATTTCAAAAAATCACGTGGTACATGACTTTAGCCATTCCCCTTTTTAGTATATTTAGAAAATTCTTGATACTTCTATAGCTTGTAGAATCGATTTATGTATTAATATAGGCTATAGCAGAATCATGCACAAGTAAATATTAAATTAATTTCAATATAAATAGTCTTATAAATGCATAGTCTAGGGATCTCGCATGATTTTAAGAGCTTTATAAGATGGTTGTTTACCAAATCAGCAAACGAATGATGATTTTAGTAAACAAACAATGATTGGTATAAATTTAGCCCCCATAGATTAGTATAGAATAGTTATATAGACTTAAATAGAAATATTAAGAATTTTTTAAATATACAAAAAAGGTGCAATCTGTACTACATACTATAATATAATCAAAAAGAATTTATAACAAAATTTGAGTAAACAATCAAGCACAGATTTACCAAATGGATATCAATAATGCCTATAAGGGAGCTGACTTTTATCACCTGATTTTTGGGTGGGTGGGTGTGGGGTAGCCAAAGTATCAGGTGTAATTCTGGCCGGAATTACCAAAATCCAGCCAAAATTATAAAAATTTTTTAATTAAAATTATAAATTTATATGTAAATTTAATATTAAATAACTTTTGACCTACTAGACCAATTTGGTTGATTTAACTACCAAAATAATCCTTTCAAAGAGAGGATTCTGGCAAGCCTAAAATCATTAAAATCCAATTACTAGATCACAAGATCAATATTGATTTGTATTAATAAATATTATATAATATTTTAATAAATACTATATGGATTTTATTTTTTGGTGCACCTGCACCATGGTGCAACCCTTATCACGTGATAATCATGATCGACATTCGGTAATATTACATTTTAATTTATTAAAAATATAACAAATACGTACTAATTTAGTCATTTGAAAATTTTTTTATTTATATAGATTATTGCACGTAATGAATGTTTTGAGCAGTTAACAAAAAAACCTATTATACCCCAACCCTAACCCTAACGCAAACCTAACCATAACGCAAACCTAACCCTAACCCTAACTAACCGTGCACAACATACCGACGAATTCACAAATTCACCACTAACAAAACACCTATAGAACTACAATAGCGAATTCACTATAACAACGTACATATGGTGTATAATACACTAGTGATAAAACCGAAATCACGATGATTACAATCGACTTTTTATACTTATCACCAATGCGTGATGACATACGACAGAGAAACCAAGTCTTTCCCAATAGTAACAATACCAACCACCAATGCAATAGACTCCAGTAGTGACGACAACAATAATGAAAGTGTTCATTGCGCCAATAACGATGACCCAACGACGAGGTAATTTCGTAATATAATCGGAAAAGCGATAAGCGACGTCTCAAAGAAAGAAAAATAGTGGTTATCACATGCAAAAAACAATACAAAGAAGCAAAAAAGAAATCTTTCTCAGAATCCCAAGAATGTTCAAAAACGGCCATAACAAGACCTAGAAAATGAATCGAAACATTTCATAATCCAAAACAACAAGAATAATGAAAAAAATGAATCATACATCCAAGGAAAAGGGAAACTCCAAAACGCCCCTGACAAGCCTGAAAAAAAAAGACGCGTTAGTAACAATTCGCGAATCTAAAAACTGAACAACTACTAATACAATAAAACTATACCAACAAGACAGCAATTCACAAGGCACTAGCGAGCGACGAAACGAAAATGCCCTTAACAAGTCTAGAAAAAAAGACGTGTTAGTAACAATTCATAAACCTAAAAACTGAAACAACTGCTAATACAATAAAACTGTACGTTCTAGCAACTATCAAATTACGTATTTCAACCAACAAGACAGCAATTCACAAGGTACTAGCGAGCGACGAAACGAAAACGCCCTTAACAAGTCTAAAAAAAAGACGCATTAGTAACAATTCATGAACCTAAAACTAAAACAACTACTAATACAATAAAACCATATGTCCCGGCAACTATCAAATTACATATTTCAACCAACAAGACAGCAATTCACAAGGCACCAGCGAGCAGTGTTGTCATGGGACACGGACACGGACGGCGGACAGTCCGGGACGGGACGTCCGGGACATGTCCGCCCAGAATTTTTTTTGTCCCGGACATTTTGCGACTCAACACGTGATCATCTACCAATAAAATTCGTATAATTCCGCAATTTGATTGGTTTTACCTGGCGGACATGTATCATATTGGGATGTTATTGCGGACATGTCCCGGACGTCCCGTCCCAGACTGTCCGCGTCCCTGAAAAATCAGCGGGACAATGTCCGTGTACAACACTGCCAGCGAGTACGAAACGAAAACGCACTTAACAAGCCTAGAAAAAAGACACGTTAGTAACAATTCACGAACCTAAAAACTGAACAACTACTAATACAATAAAATCATACATCCCGAATTATGTATTTCAACCAACAAGACACAATTTATAAGGCACCAGCGAGTGACGAAATGAAACGAAGACACTAAAACGCAAAATGACAAGGCACTAACAAGCAACGAAACGAAATGAAAGATGCTAAAATGCAAAACGACGATGAAAACATTCCAGCTTAATCCGCATAACAATATAAAATGTATTAGTAACGAATATAAAAAATATAAACTAAAAAAAAAAAAAATACTTATCAGATGATCATTATTTATATCCCGTGATCAGGAGTGCACCATGGTGCAGGGTGCACCAAAATATAATTCCCATACTATATAATATTATATAAATCTTAGATTGATTTTAGATCCTTTGATAGGATTTTGGTAATTTTGGACTTGCTAGAATCCTCTCTTTGAGAGGATCATTTTGGTAGTTAAATCATTTAAAATGGTCTAGTAGATCAAAAGTTATATAATATTAATTTTTTTATTAATTGATAATCCATCTGTCAACTGGAGAATGGCAAAATGTGGCATTCTTCCATATAAATTTTTTTACTTACTAAGTTAAAGTTGTAGAGCTCGTCGAGACGCATCTAAGTGGTTAGATCATCCAAATCGGCCCAGTGGATGGCGAGATATCATCAAAAAACGATTGGCCGACTATATAAAATTCTGTGATGCAGATTACATATGAAAATCACTATAGGCGAAATGTGGCGTGCCTCCATCTAAATGTTTTTTCTTACTAAGTTAACAGCACATGTACACTAATTGAAAGTTGTAGAGCTCGTCAAGACGCATCTAACGGTGGTTAGATCATCCAAATCGGCCTAGTGGATGGCGAGATATCGTCGGAAAACGATTGGACGACTATATAAAATCTCTATATAAACAATGTTTGTTTACATGGAGATTTTATATAGTCAGCCAATCGTTTTTCGACGATATCTCGCCATCCACTGGGCCGATTTGGATGATCTAACCACCGTTAGATGCGTCTTGAACAGCTCTACAACTTTTAATTAGTGGACATGTGCCGTTAACTTAGTAAGAAAAAAACATTTAGATGGAGGCACGCCACATTTCGCCTATAGTGATTTTTATATGTAATCTGCATCACAGAATTTTATATAGTCGGCCAATCGTTTTTTGATGATATCTCGCTATCCACTAGGCCGATTTGGATTATCTAACCACCATTAGATGCGTCTCGATGAGCTCTACAATTTTCAATTAGTGGACATGTATCGTTAACTTAGTAAGAAAAAAATTTATATGGAAGGACGCCACATTTGGCTATTCTCCAATTGACGGATGGATTATCAATTAATTAATATATAAATTTTTTGCGCAATTTGATTGGCTAATAAAGTGTCAGGTGTGGGTGGGTGGGGGTAGCACCTTAAGAGATAGAAATCACCTGATTTATGGCAGCTCCCTAACCAAAAATTATATATTTGTATTGTCATATTAAGCAAACATTTATAGTATACTCAGTTAAACTTTTTCTATAATAAACTTATTCTTATTATCTTTTTATTTAAGTAAATTTAGTTTGTAATAAATAATTTAAATAGTTAAATAAACTATATTTTCTCATTCAATATTTGTTATTTATTAATTTGATAGTTTATTATACAAGGACTTGCAAGAATGTTTACTAAACAAAATTGCTATAGTGCAAGATATCTATATTCAACAGTTACACACAAAGTATTTAAGGGTAGGATGTTAATATTTCCATTTTCATATAAAATAGATTGTAGATCAACTTTGTATAACCATATCATATGATTTACATATAAACATCATATGATTCGACCAATGAGGATTATCAAATTTTTGTGTAACCCAGAAAAACATATAGTGACCTTGGAAAATTTAATTCTATATAAAGTTTATTTTTTTTAAAGAGATGCATTTCTTACAACTTCACTATTATAAACAAGCTATTTTAAACTATATATTATATAAATATAGTAAAAATTGACTCAGATAATAAAAAGTTTTATTAGAAGCATATTTTTATTTACTATATAAAAATTCAATTTACCATGTAGATCATATGAAAAATGATCTACGTATACCCTACCTTTAAATTTTTAAATAGCTATAACTCCTTATCTAAGAGGTTTTAAAAAAACCTGACTAGTAACTTTATAAAGCTATATTAGCTCTACATATATACCGACGTATTTTTTAAAATTTCATTACTGTAAGAAGTTTTAGCATTTTGAAAATTAAAATTTTATATGTAAATTTATAAATTTACATATAACATTTCAATTTTCAAAATGCTAAAACTTCTTACAGTAATAAGATTTTGAAAAGATATTTAGTATATATGTAGAGCTGATATAACTTATAAAGTTACCAGTTAGATTTTTTAAAACCCCTTAGATAAGAAGTTATAGCCATTTGAAAAATGGCTTGCACTATATGTTTTCTTAAAACCAGATCTTTTTTTATATAAACTAAAATAATATTTAAAAATTTTTAGTTCATGTATCCAAAGTCCATTATAAAGAGATTTATTATAAGAAAAGTTAATAGTAGTTTATAAAATAAAATCACACATCAAAGATTGTTGTTAGTTGATCATACAAATATTATAAATATTATTTAAATTACTATATAGTACATCAATAATATTTGATATGATTTGATTTTTTTTTTTTATATTATTGCTTATATTTGAACATTAATTTAATATATTGGTCTTTTTGTTTATTCTGGCAGAAAAAAGCTAAAAATTTAATATTGTCTAAATATAAAAATTTTTAAAATTTAATAATTTATTTATAATATTTTTATGTCAAATAATATAGATCTTGAGCTATCTTTTGATATATTTTTTATTATCCTTTTATAAACAAATTGTTAAGTAACAAATTTTTTAAAGAATTTAACTTTTTAAAAAAATTAAAAATTAATTTTTTTTTTAAAAATTAAAATTTTTAAAAAATTTATTACCTAACAAATTGTTTATAAAAGAATAATAAACTGATTTCGACTAACTAATATATTGGAGAGCTGTACCAGAAGGATTGGCAGGTGGAATAGTGATCAGAGGGTTTAAATAGGCAATGCCAGTATGTGAGTTGCAGGTATATAAAACCTCCAAGTGGCTACTTAAATAGACAACCAAAAGTTGCAGATATAGCTAGTTGTATCCTCATCTATGTAACAAATGTCAGAAGACCTATAAGTGGTCCCTTTGATTCTAATATACTTGAATAAAATGCCCTTACCCAAAAATGGGAAATTAAAAAAAAAAATAAAAAATAAAAGGATAATAAAAAAATATATCAAAAGACCTATATTATTTGATATAAATAAATTATTAAATTTTAAAAATTTTTATATACAGTATAGTAGTGCTTCGATCTGTATCCGATCAATTCAGATAGATCCGACAATTCGGATTAAATTCAGATATCCGGATTCATTAATTTTAAACGGATAGATCCGTAATATATATCGGATTAAGGATACGATTTGTAATCCTATGATAACTGCAAGTAAGAAAAGTTTTAAATTATTATTGAAAGTTTAAGGTATCATTTCACTAAAAAAAAAATCTATTAACATTATTAAACAAAAAATTAAATTTAATATCGATAACAACAAAAATAATATTTTTTTCCAAGTTTTTTTTTGTTTGCCTTTAATAAAAATTCTCTATTAGGCAAACTTGTGTTCTCAAATTATTTTCATCTCATTTAAGTAAATGAAGCTCTTCTGTTATACTGATACGAAGTATCTTAAAAGTATTAGTAATCTAGTATTTTAGCTTTTAATCGTGCTAAAGGCTTGAATTTTTTAATTTAAACATTCATTATAGCTGATTAATACCCATTAAGCTTCGATTAATTTTTCTTTGGTTGTCATATATTCTATCGAAGGATTCACGAGACAGAAAACTATATGTTTGCAGCTCCATAATATCAATAAAGAAAAAAAAACGATTCATGAAAGTAATTATATGAATATTATTTAACGAACTTCAATTATTAATTTATTTATTTTTACTAACAATTTATTGATGCATTATTAAACATTAAATTCCAGCAATAACTCGGGTTATTGATGGATCAGTAAAAAATCAGTAAATAACATACGTCAATCCCTGAATGACAGGAATCAATAACATACACACCTGAAATAAGCAGGCGTATTTAGCTTGTCTCAAATGCGTTAAATAACTTTATTCTATATGAAGTAATTTGAGTTCTTCACGTACCTATACTTTTTTTACGGATTAAATCCGAATTTATTCAATTCGGATTATATTCGAATTTAACCGGATGTGTAAAATAGAATTCGAATTTAATCCGAATGGCCCCAAAAAAGTAGGATCGAAGCTCTAATATATAGACAATATTAATTTTTAGATTTTTTCTGTCAAAATAAACAAGAAGACCAATAATTGTAAAAGCACAACAATCAAAGATTCATGTTGAGCAAATTGGTATCTTATCTAACAATAAAATTATTCATTACAAAAATAACGAATACTCAAAGAGGATCAAAATTAGAGATAGAGTTATGATCCGGGTCGGTTGACCCATACGGGTCACCCAACCCAGTGGGTCACGGGTCGAAAAATTGCTCTGACCCTGGTCAAAACGGGTTAGAATTCAAAGTAGCCCAAAACCTACTAAAACCAATTTATTAAACAGTAAGCTCTTACCCAGGTCGTCTGACCTGTGCAGGTCAGGGTCATGGATCAAAAATTGACCTATTAAAATACAGTAATCGAGCATTTCCCAAAGTAGAAAATAAATGAACTCAAATCGAGCAAGATCAAGAAATCTTTCAATACAAAACCTGAAAAATTCCATTTAATGTTTGGAGTACAGGCTGCTCTTTAAAAACTTCATGAATTTCTGTTTGACCCGTTTGACCCGGGTCAATGCCTGACCCGTCCGATCGGTATTTTCTGACCCGGGTCAGAACTCTAATTAGGGATCAACATATCAATTCAAAAAAGATATTCTCATGTGCAAAAAAAAATATCAAACCATCCTAAATGAGAAGGCGTAGGAAGGCCAACCACAAGAGTACAGTTCAATTTTCATGTCGAAACTTTCTATAATGACCTCTGGTAAAACAAATTAAAATTTTTGAATTTTTATATTGGTTCGGTATGTATAGTTTCTTAAACATAGTTATTTATTATTGTTGATTGTATATAATTTATCGAAGAAACTGGAATTAAAATATATATGTTATTTCCACGCATTTAAAAAAAAAATAAAAAATATTGCATTAATATATTTTTTTTTATATTATCGTTATTAAATTAAGACACTTTCCGGACCATCATCCGGACTATCAACCCGAACCCAACCTGGTACACATTTTCTGGGTGCAACAATATTAATCCCTGAATTTCGTACTTCAAATATGGTCAAAAGAAAGAATAGAAAGATTCGAAGTAAAACGGCTCGTGCCATGTTGATATGGGGTCATTATCGATTTAGAGAATTTATGAAACATAAATCAAGAGAATATTATAATAAGAACGTGATGTGATCAATTGTAGCGAAGAATATACTAGTAAAACGTGTGGTAATTGTGATTTTATAAATAATATAAATTCTATTGCATTTCATGCAAAATCTCAATTGATAGAGATTTCAATGGAGCACGAAACATTCTCTTGAAATACTTAACGGAGTCAGATATCCTTTTGGGTATCTGACGTAGGACTTGAACCTGGTCGAAATGTTAAATAGGGTTTATCAATGTTGGGTTTAATATCAAGGTGTGTCCAGTATTTTGATAATCAATAACTGATAATAGTTACTACATTTATTAATAATAGTTTACCAAATTTATTAATAATTACATTTATAATTATAAAGTCATTTTTAGTTAGTACTTAATTTTATTTTTTAAAAAAAAAAAAACAAGTTTCATAAAATAAGAAAATACCTAATTTAATAAATCTGACACATTTTTAAATTTGAGTTTATTTCTTTATTAAACTTGCGGATTTTTTAAATAAAGAAGAGAATCAGGGGCAAAGCTCAACAGTTATACATATATAACTTGTTTCATTAATCAAAAATTCCAATTTGTCGAATCTTGGCATCATCAAAATCTTACTAACGATAATAAGTCAATTTTGATTTAACAGATTGTTAATCGATATTTAAATACATACCAGCTGATGTACTGCGGTTAATTATCTAGAGTACGTATGTACTGTACGCACATATGTTGTGTTATACGTCGTACGTTCAGTACGTATGTTATACGTACTATGTTATACGTACTGCGTTATACGTAATCTAATTTAAAATCTATTGTCTATATTTGATATGATAATTACAAAATATAATCATTATTCATCTAATATAGAGTATTAAACTCACGTTAGTACCCAAACATCTGACAAAAAAAAGAGCCTTACTTATTTCGTGTAACTAACCTGATGTCAAAAACATTATCCGATTCTATTTATAGAACTTCTTTTTGATACAATGATGCTTTGTTTAAACTATTATTAACGTTAAACATACTATATATAAAAAAAAAAGATAATCTAAAAATAAACCTTTTGTTATCCCAAATTGAAAACCAAAAAGTGGGGTTAAAATAATCACCTGACCCTTAAAAGCCTAAAAATTTTATATAAAGCTTTTTAATTCATCTAATTAATTTTTTAGATATTTATTTACACATAAAAAAAAAAAAAATGACTACGGTCTTCTTAAAAGATCTTTCAAACGATTTGGGTTATATTCTTGAGAATTGCACTAATCATGATGTTATAATACAAGCGGGGCAGGGAAATGATATGAAAGAGTTTAAAGCTCATTCAGTTATTTTAAGTGCAAGATGCCCTTATTTTCGTGCCACAATTTGTAGTAATTGGACTCACAAAGAAGGAGGTTACATCATTTTTAGAGAACCTACGATTTCTCCTCAAATTTTTCAAATAATACTCAAGTAAATGATTTTATATTTATTTAATTGACAATATTTGATTCATTTTATTATATCAATTCATCGAACTAATTTTATTTTATTCCCCTTTATTTTTTATTTTTTTATTTTTTTATTTTATTTTTATTTTATTTTTTATTTTTTTATTTTTTTATAATTAGTTACATGTATACCGCATATATCGATCTTGATACTCCTTCTGGTCCAGATTTACTTCAGATTTTGATAGCTGCAGAAGAATTATGGTTGCAGAAATTATTAAACTATATACAAAACTATCTAATTGAAAAAAAGTCATGCTTCCTTCGAACGTTTGCTGCGCACGTCCTTGAAACTATACTTCATCTGGAATCTTGTACAACACTTCAAAATTATTGCTTAGAAGTAATATGTGAACATTCATATATGTTATTCGGCACTCAAAAATATCTTTGGTTAGATAAATCTGTCTTATTTTTAATACTTAGTTGTGATGATCTTGGAGTAAAAGAAATAGATATTTGGAAATATTTAATCTTATGGGGTATATCAAGGATAAAATATAAAGGCAAATCTATAAAAATAGATATAATGACTGGTGAAATAATTCCTTTAAAAAATTTATCAAATTTATCATCCGAAATGATATTTGAATTAAAATCAATTCTGGATCAATTTATTCCATTAATTAGATGGTTTGATATTCCTTCTAATGAATTCTTTCAAGATGTTTACCCTTTCGAAAAAATTTTACCAAAATCTATTTTTCAAGATATTTTACGTTATCATATGAATTCTATGAATTCTCCCACTTTTAATTCTAATTTATCATTGAATAGATCAATGCAAAATTTACCACTTTTGGATTCGGTTATCATAGATCAAAATCATGTTAACGTAATAGCAAGTTGGATTGATAAAAAAGATTTCAATTATTACGAAAATAAGCGTCCTCCTTACAAATTATCTTTATTATTAAGGGCAAGCAGAGATGGTTTTAGTTCTGACATATTTCATAATTTATGTGATAAAAAAGGTCCTACAATAGTAATTTCAAAAGTTTTTCAAACCGGTCAAATTATAGGCGCTTTTACTCCAATTAATTTTGAACAAGGATTTCCAATGAGGTGCAATGATAGTTGGCTATATACAACTGATAGTTTCATATTCTCTTTCAAAAATCAACAACAAATTAATGCTAATAATATTAACATAGCGAGAGTGGCTGATAAACATAAAGCAATTTATTACAATTCTAATTTTGGTCCTGGATGGGGTGGTGGAATTGATTTAATTTTCACTAATAATCAAGCTAGAAGTAACGGATTTAAAACTTATCCAGGTATTAGAAGTTTTATCAAAGCAATTAATAAGATTGATGATTATGAGGTGTTTCAAATCACGAAAATATAGCATTATTAATTTCTAATTTTATTATTAAAAAAAAAAACAAAAAAAACAATATATATGTATATTTTAAAAAACAAAAAAGTAGTAAATATATTAAAAATTTTTTTCATTAACTCTTAATATTAATTATATAATTATTTCGTTTCCTTATTTTATATTATAGATAAATGATTTAGAACCATTAATTCATATTACATAATTACTATATATCTATATATATTTATAACTAACTACAGTGTATATACTACATACTACATACTATATAGTTATATCCTTTCCATATCTATTGTATTTAGCTTAAGATAGCAAGTTTAAAAGGTTTAATATAACGAACCACATGTATATATCGATATATATAGTGAATTAGATTT
Source organism: Gigaspora rosea (assembly GCA_003550325.1). Classification (NCBI taxonomy): domain Eukaryota; kingdom Fungi; phylum Glomeromycota; class Glomeromycetes; order Diversisporales; family Gigasporaceae; genus Gigaspora; species Gigaspora rosea. Next base: position 11,244 of record QKWP01002057.1, on the reverse strand, counting down.
TTTAATAATTAATAAAAAAAAAAAAAGTATATATAATATATATATATATATTTCAGTATTTATATACTGTATAAGTAGTGTATAAGTAGTGTATAAGTTATAAAAAAAAAAAATAAGAACAAAATAAATAAAATATATACACATAAATAAATAACTATATATGTACTATTTTCATTCTATATATGTTAGGAATTAATAGGATTTACCGTAAAATCCCGTATCTGCACGTTATCTCGAATACTCCCGTCTGCAATAATAGGAGGTCAATTTTCTGGGCTTAATTACTATATATAAATTTACTTAATTTAGGAATGTCAATGAGTTTTCGAAATAACTCGGTTTATTTCGTGATTTTTACGATAATATGTAATATGTATATGCAGTTAAGAGAATAGACCAAATGAATTAAGTATACAAAATGTATTTTTATCAATGTGGCCAACTGAAAATTGTAAGTAGATAGATACGAAGTATATATAGTTTCGGATTTAATTTAATATACTGTAAATATTCGTTTTATTTTGTCCAATGCTTTTTTTAAATTCGAAGAACTTATTTTCTATTAATATATTTGATACGATGTAAATGACGCACATTTCCTTATAATAAATTAATTCCTTTACATTTTTAGATCCTATCTTTACTATTGAATTTTTCAAGTTTAGTGGTAGATTAGGTTGCAATTTTTTTTTTTGTTGGTTTTATGCACGTTAATGAAGAAAATATTCTTTCTGATGAAATGAAAAAAAATCAGATTTACTATAATAATATAACAGTAATATAACTCATATATAGTTATAATACTAAAGTGTTTAATTAATTCATAATGTTGATCTCGACATTACTTAAGCATTGACTCATAAGGATTTTTTTTTGAACATTTTTACTCAATGACCGAAAAACAATTAAATGCGTTTATTTTGATTGTATTACTGTAATGGTTATTTCTCGATCGGCTGTGGTTGTATTTTTTATTTGAAAGATATATCGCATATTGAGACAGTATAACAAATGCATACTGTACAATTATTTATTGTTTATTTAATTAATAAAAAGTCGTTTGAAGGGTGGGTAATGGTTAGATGCGAGTTCTAACATGTAATTTTTTTTTTAAAAAAAATTTAGGGTACTTTCTAGTGACGTACACATCAATTGACTGTCTAATATCTAACAAAAGAATTATAACTTAAGGGTTCTTTGATCAGATTTTATCAATTTTTAATGATCAAAAAGGCCCAATAATCAAAATTAAAAAATTAGTTCAGACATTACTATACAAGTTATTTCTAATGAGTATGCCTATTAAAAATAACGTGTCGTGAGATTTTTTTTAACTATTACATGTAAAAAAAAAATATGCATGCCAGTACCGAAACTAATTTTTGGCCGGGCTATTTTGGCTTCCAAAGGTATCAAAACAAAAGTCACGTGATAGCAGCTTCAGTATGGTTTTATTTAAACAAGAATTGGTTCAAGATAAACTATTTTAGATTTATTTGAACCTGAATATGGTTTAAAACAAACTATTTTGAGTTTACTTGAATCTAAATTTATTCAAGATAAATTATTCTAAATTTATTTAAACTAGAATTTGGTTTAATTGATAATCTACGAAAGAAGAATTATTCTAAAAATAGATTTTACATGTAAGCAGAACATTATCTCTTACTATATAACGTAAAATTTTTATTAAACTAACCTTTTATGAGCTTTTAATAAATGTTGTAAAGCTAGTTTTTGTGATCCGAATAATAACTATATAAGTAAAATTAGCGTAATATACTAAATTTATTTAAATTTGGTTTAATTGATAAGTCACGAAAGAAGGATGATCCTAAAAAAGATTTATATGTAAGCAGAAATAATTATCTCTGACTATATAATGTAAATTTTTTTTATTAACTAACCTTTTATGAGCTTTTAATAAAAGTTGTAAAGATAGTTTTTGTAATTCGAATAATAATAAAAGTAAAATTAGTCTAAGATTTTCTAAGTTATGTTAATTTTTTTCTTACAATCATATAAAATTTTTTTTAAAAATTTTTTTAAAAAAAAATAAGATATTCAGAACTATCAACCCAATTTTGTAATCTTATTATTATTAAAATTATTAAAATAGCTTTACAACTGTTATTAAAAGCTTACAAGAGTTAGCTTAATAAAAAATTTATTTCATAATTAAAAATAATAACTTTTATTTATGGAATTGATATTTTCACATCCTTTTTTGATAATACCACACCCATATAAATTATTAATTTTTATAATTTTTTATATATACAATTAATTGAAGATATCTTGGCAACTCATCTGACCAAATTTGATTAACTTTTTTTTTATTTTAATTGCAAAAGCTATAAAATTCAAAGAAAAAAGTTAATTGAATTTGGCCAGATAGGTTTTAAGATATCTTTAATCAAAGATTTTGTAAAATTCTAAATATTTATCAAATATAGGCTATAGCAAAATTGTTTTCAAACATTAATCAAAGAAATTGTGGCATCTATTTGTAGAAATTGAAATCGATTATAGTATAACTGATTGCTCAGTCAAATAAATTGGTTATGATCAATCATGAAATTTGTTGTTCAATTATGATCAATCAACCCAATAATCAATCATAGCCATTGGATTGATTATAATTGATCAAAAGGCTATGATCAATTATAAAGTTTAATCAATTATAACTAGGAATCGGGAACTGATGTAAGTTCGGAGCATAAATTATACTATATAAAGTTACTTAATTGCTTTTTATAATTTAACTAATTTAACTATAATTTTGGTACTTATAAAATTTTATAAACTATTTAGTATTAATACATAAATAGATTCGCATAAAGTTGAAAAAACGGCCTTTATTACTAATAAACCTGAAATCATTAAAAAATCTACAATATATAAGGCAATACCTTTATTTGGTCAACAAATCCCAAATACGTTACAAGAACCAACTGAACTTAAAAATTTAAACCTGGAACTGTTGCTACTAAAGTGCTTGGATCTGTTTAAATTAAATAGTTGCTATAAATGTCTATTTTAAATCTAACAAAATAGTCTTAGACGAAAACATTTTCATACCTTTTTTACTATACATTATAAGTTCTCAAGGTTCAATAAACGTTTACATAATGTCTTCTAAGTAATGGTAGTAGGAAGTGTAAGAGTGAATACTAAAATTATGAATGGCTTTTGGAATTGTTAGTTAGGCCATACAAACTTAGCATAACCCAGCCGGGTCAAATTTTACAAAACTTTAAAAAATATAAAATTAAAACTGGGTCACTTTTAAAATTTTATGTGGTTTAATACTGGTTTAATAAGTTTGTATGGCTTATGTTCTTAAAAATTACTCTAAAGTGTATAAATAAGGTACCCAGAAAATTAATTTAAATCAGCCAATTATAAGAATGTCTTAGGGCGCTAACATTTATTACCTAATATCATTTTACTATAAGCCTTTACCCCACCCCAGGTAAGATTCAAAATAACCAATCAAATAATGGCACATGATTTACTTATTAAAATAAAAAATTATCAAATATTAGGAGTAGATAGAATTGCCGTAAAAGGTGTGTATACAATGAAAGTAGTCAAAAAGCATTGTTCATATGATAATAGTTATTTGGATGCATCCCTATGATCTTTATTAAAAATACGCGCATACATATCATATTAACATAAAAATAAAAAAAGCGCATACATTACGCATAACCCGAGATGGGATATGCTCACAGAAAATATTTATTTGCAGCAGAGTATCGTTGAATTCGCAATTTTCACACCTGTACAAGAGATTGGACCCGTTGAGAAAATCTCTACCCGGGTATTATTAGTCTATTCATGACTTCTGAGTAAATTATTATATATCTTAAGTACCCAGTCCATTCCATACTTTTGTCACGAGAAGTCTAAGCTACCACAAAATGGGCCATTTTGTGGTAGCTTAAACTTCTCATAACAAGAAGTTTAAGCTACCAAAAATAGCAGGATTCTACGTGGGCTAAAGTGCGAATCTTGCTTTAAGCTGTTATTTTCATTACGGTAGCACCTTCTTATATCTACTCCTGACAATGATTTATCGTTAGTAATTCCGTCATATTACTAAATTAGGCAGCTCATTAGCTCCTTTTTACTTATCTGAATTCGTGTTTATCACACGTTACTTGATTGAATCCTGATTAAACGCAAAAACTTTTTTTTTATTAGAGTGGATAATTTACTAATGAGATCCTTGTATTGCTCTTAGCATATCTCTGCATAGCCATTTCGACCTGCTGACTTACGTCAACTTGAATAACCCCTATAGTGTAAAATTTTAATACGAAGAATTGTGAAATTCGATTAGATTTCAATTTGATAAAAATTATAAAATTAGTAAATTTTTTTTTAAAAAAAAAAATCAAATTGAATATTCCAAATATTAAAATGAGCTGTCAAACCTTTTTGTTTAGCCCAGGATTTAATAAAAAACTGATCTATAGCTTACCAACAAACAAATACCAGGAATTTTCAAACGCTTACATATCCCTTACTTTGTAGGGGTTCGCAGGCAAATTTGTCTGTATAATTACTATAAATATACCTCTGATCTAGTTTTTTAATCATTTAAGATATTTAAATAAAATTTGGTATTATAATATTTAAGAACAAGAATTATATTTTTTAATTATTTAAACTTATATTATAAGACAAAAAGTTTATGTTGCTTATAAGCTGAAAATATTAAATTTTAAAGAAATTTTTTAACCAAAAAAATATTTTACAATATCTTGGCGAATTCTTTAAATATTGGTTTTAAAAATATAGTTTCTTATACAACTTTGTAGTTTATATAAAGGATAACAACTTCCATTATTTGACTTTAAATAATTTACTTGTAAAAATTAGAACTTGTATTAGAAGTGAAAATTTTTTTTATAGACGGAAACATATAAAATTTGAGAAAACCTAAAGAAAAAATTCTATAGTAAAACTTCCAAAACAAAAACTTTAAACTTTTATTACACCAAAGTTTATTAATAATTTTAAAAAATTTTATAATAAAGTTGATAAAACAGAACCAATATTATATTTTTTACTTAGAAAGTATATAGCTAAAATTAATATTTAAGGTTTTATTTAAAAAATTTAAAATTTTAAAATTTTCGCAGGCAAATATGCCTGCATAACAAATTAAGGGATACAGTTATATCGTAAAGACAGGAAATGGCACTTCCAACCATGCTAACGTCTGTCGTGAAGCTGCTCAAGAATAGAACAAAGTTAAAAACAAAAATGATATAGAAATAAGTAATGTAATCCGGAATTACCTGGCTACCCCATATAATCTTTATGACATTCAAATGATGCAATCTAGGCGTTCCACACCCAGTAAAGACCTGGACCCACATTTTACTCCTCTTATAGTTCGTTCAGTATCTTCTGCACCAGAAATCCCTGCCAATGCTGCAGCTCAAAAAAAAGCAGCAAGTGAAATAGGGAATAATGAAAAAAAGCTTGCCGAATTAGAGCAAATTTATAACATCTCAACTGATGCTCAACTCTGGCTAGATATTTATAAAAAAATAGTGGATGCTCGAGATAATATTAATAAAAACAAAGAAAAGATCATTACATTACAAAGAAATGCAAGATATGCTCAGAAGTACAAAGATAAAAAAAAAAGATTGCTTATCGAAAGTCAAGAGGTAGTACAATACAATAAACCCAGTCGTCCTCCACTCCTTTTCGAGCATCCAAATTTGCATGAACATATTCATGATTCGGTAGAGTCTGGTGCGGCTGATGAAAAATGAAGAAAAGAAGTGGTTAAGGTACGAATTATTGAAAATTTGTGGAAAAATCTTGAGGAAAATTATAATGTTTATATGGTGAAAACCACATTAAACAATTACCTTCTACTATGCCAAGTCAACTCAATTGCCGCGAGAGCACACCATCATCTGGCGTGGGTTGCAGTTGCTGGAGTTTCACGCACCGAAACCCGAGACCATCCTGATGGGCACTATTGCCTTGCATCAGTTAAATGTACAAAGCAATTTGCTTCTTTATTTGCAGATGTAAGTGTTATTATTTCCCAAGACAATAAGGCGAAGATAGGACTGGGTGTACCTGTGGTAGGTCTTATGTTCAGTATGTTACAGTCGATCAATGAGCCAGTAAATGTAGCAGATCATGATTTTCCAGCAGGATTCAGGCAATTATTAGTTCTATCTGTATACCTTATGATTAAACCGAATGAAATGAATGATGAATTACGAACGGGACAAATTGCTATTTTCGTATGTCGTCAGTGGTCTTTTGGTATATTTTCACTTACACATATGAAAGACCTGCAATACCTTACTCAAGACCCTCAGTATGATAAAACGTTAAAGACTAACGGTGAAATTAGGCCTATTTGGATGTTATTAGTAAACGGAGGACCAGATGAAAATCTGAGGCATTTAAAAAATATAAAAATCTATTGTCAATTTTTTAAAAAATTTAACTTGGATTACTTAAGTGTACGAACGCATGCACCTGGTCAGTCCAAATATAATCCTGTAGAACGAGGGATGGCTACACTATCGAGTAAGTTGGCAGGTATTACATTACCAATCGATCACTTTGGAACACACTTAGATACACAAAGAAATGTGATACGTCCGGAGTTGGCTCTTCAAAATTTTAAATATGCTGGCGAAATGCTTTGTGATGCTTGGAATCGTGATTTAATTTTCGGAAAACAAGTAAACACAAAATATGTTGAAGAGTCTATTAATCCATTTAAAGATCTACGATTTGAAAGTACAGAGAAAGAAAAATTTGAAAGCCAAAAACGGCAAGAAAGACAAAGAAATCAAAAAAATCAAAAAAATGACTTAGCCAAATGTTTTGTCCCCTGGTCATGGATTGAAAAGCATTGCAACTTGTGTCAATACTCTCTTGATATCAGACGATGTGCCAATTTGAGCTGTTGTGAACTGCCCTGTGCAAGTGAAGCCATGGATTTTCTGAAATTAAATAATGGTTTTTTGCCCCCTGTCACCAAAGCAAAAGACGAACATTATGTGAATACAATTCATCTTTTTGAATATTGCGATTACATAAAAGTTCCTGGATATGATTTGCATTGCCTTTCTCTTGACAGATTAATCTACTTACGTCTTTGTTACCCAAATGTAAAAAGTTTTTTCCAACTTTTACTTTCTTGACAAATCATAAACAATTGAGGCATCCTGCTAACCGTAGTTGAAAACCAAAAAGACCGTTTGAACAAAATTCTTTTGATGATTGTTCAGTTCTTCTGTTACATGAAGTACAAGTATGAATAGTTCTAGATGAAAAAGTATATATGTCAAATCAGGATTAAATATGTGGAATTCAACATATATTAAAGTAAAAAGACAAATGTTTTTTAGTTCGGCACCTATGTACTGTATATCTACAGATCTTTCATTTTGTAGATCTATACATTTTCGTACTTAATAAATTTATGAACGTTGGGTTTATATACTATAATTACTATGTAAAATTTTTTTTAAAATGTGTGTATAATATACTTTGGGCGTATGTACTGTACATACGATAGCAACCCAACCACATAAAATTTCGCAGGCACGTGATAAATAAAAAGTTGGCATTTCGATATAAAATGCGCATTCATACTTCCATGCCTGTATAAAAATTTTCGCAAACATGTGGTAATATGTGCTAATCGTCATTGTCGTAAAAGATTAAAAAGTTAATTTTCGATATTAGGGGGGATGTTAGGAAATTTAGAAAATACCTTGTATTTATAACGTGAATTTTTATGCAGTTAATATGTATTATATAACTATAAAATGTAGGAGACACTCGTGACGAATAGATCATTTTATAATATGATATATATATCATTCAATTTGATTGGTTGATATTATTATATATTTTGTATAAACTTTTTTGACCAATCAAATCAGTCCTAAGGTAAGATTCTTGTTACCCCCACTCCCTAAAATATTACCTAATAAATGTCAGTGCCAGTGTTAAAGATTTGATATTCCCAGTGTTCCTAGGAACATTTAAAAAAATTTCAGAACACTAAATTTAGAATTTATGTTTCTTATTAGGAACAAAGTGGGAACATAAAAGTTATAATTTGTGTTCCTTATAGAGATAGTTTTTTTGCATAAAAGAAAGAGGGAGAGAGAGAGAAAGAGAGAAAGAGAGAGAGAGAGAGAGAGAGAGAGAGAGAAAGAGAGAGATTTAGTTATAGGAACATTAAAATTTATTGGGAACATAAATTTAATATTTTATGTTCTCAAAGAACAAAAAAAAATTTCAAATCTTTTTCACTAGTTAGTGCTCTTATTACCGTATTTTAATCAATACCAGTTTTGTTGTTCAAAACAGGCATGCAATCATGCATCACGCATGGGGACAGACAAAAATTTTCCAAATTACGTTATTAACATATTTGTTTATAATAAATTAGGGGATGCATCAAAAAAAATTTTTCATGATCAAAATGCATCAAAAACACAACTTTCGTATCAAATAGTGTGTAAAAATTGAGTGTCCGTCGCTATGCTCTGGACAATTAGTAATTTGAACCTTATACCCTATTATTTTATAATACTTGGTATATTCAGTATGGTCTATAAGGCTATCATTTACAATATCTGAGTTTTCTATGCAAGCCGCTAATGATTTAAAAAAGTGTACTGTATAGAGATAATGATCAATTACAAAATAATCAATTATTTGATTTGCTTGATTGTGACCAATCAAAAAAAATTTTTGAGTATGGTCACTTGCTCAGTGATCACACATATCAATTATTTTCAATTATTATAATAATAAGAAAAGAATATTATAAACAAATTTGACACATGTATTTTAAATTAATATGAATATATTTACTATCCAAAGGCCTTAATTACCTTTGTTTTAGCAATTAACAAGTCATACAATTACAAAGATACTTGCAATATTATAAGCCTATACTTAAAAAATAAATATAAAAAAACTAAGGTAACTCGATAAATTATGATTTGTGCATGAATAGTATAAGACTATCATTTTTATATAGTAATTGTTTATACTAGCTGCTAGTAAGCAAAATTTTATGTATCTTATCAGAGATACTTATAAAAAACAAGTGTTATAATTATAATAATTGATTATATGATTGGTCTGCAAATTAATTAAGAAAATTTTCACTGATCATTATCTCTAGTACCATATCTATAAAGAATCCTACCTCAAGGTAGGTGAGCAGATACTTAATGACAAAACTAAACTTGCATTAAGCTAATAGCAAAGACAAAAAAGGTAGAACAATTTTCAACTTTACCCCTCTTAAATAACTACTTCTTGTAACCTAATACTTACTCAACCTTAAAAATTATCCCTTATTTATACAACATACTTACTGAATTTTTAAATATATCAACCCTGTTATTAAGATCTTAAACTTGCTTATCAATTATCCTGTATTATAAACCTAAGGGCCATGGTTTCATAACAAATGGATAACCTGTAACTTCATTTACAGCATCACAAAATATGAGAGTAGCTATGTGCCATAGTCATGCTAAAACCAGAAACATTACTATATATAAGTAATATAGTTTATCAACAATTTTTTTTATATATCAACTTTAAAGCTACTCAATATGAAGTGTCAAGGTAGCTTTTGTCTTATATTATCATAAGGCTGAACATGTTGATCAATAAGTTAATTGATCAGTGATGTTGAGTATTAATTTTTAAGCTATCTGATCAGTAATTGATTTCATATTTAAAATGATACAGATATAATCACTAGGTATGAAAATTTTGCTATAAAAATTGTTCATATGTATGAAGTTCTTTTTTTAGGTAAATGCATTATAGTCCAACAATAAGGTTTCTGTAACCTATCTGCTGGCTGATAGGTCACATATATATCACATAAATCTGGTAGAAACTGTCCGATATGTGCTAGCTGATAGCTCACAAATACTTGGTGCGTATTTGTTACCTATCGGCTTGGAACATATCAGCAACATTATGCGATATATATACGGAATATCTGCAGATTTTATTAGCTAGCATATATTGACATTAATTTTATTAATATTTATATAATATTTACAAAATTTCTATGCAATTTATACCATGTATACATAAATTTCACATGAATATTTTAAAGTTTCTATAAATATTTGATACAAATACTTGGATATCAGCTAGCTTATATTGACATTAATTTCATTAATATTTTTATAATATTTACAAAATTTCTAAGAGATTTTGCCACATATATACATAAATTTCACAAAGACATTTGATACAAATACTTGGATATTGGCTAGCTTATATTGATATGAATTTCGTTAATATGGTGCAAGAAGCCTATATTCAACATGTTTCAATTTTTAAATCACTATAATTTTTTGTACAAGAGGTTTTTTAAAAAACTAACCAGTAACTTTGTAGAACAATATTAGTTCTATAAATTTGCCAAATATTTTTTTGAAAAACCTTCTCTATAAAAAGTTGATGCGTTTTAAAAATTACTATTATTTTATATATAATTACTATATAGGGGTGAGTCAGTAGAAAAGGAACAAATTTATCTAATAAATTTGTCCCTTTTCTACTAACTCACCCCATATGTTTCAATTTTAACTAATTTTAAAGTGCTATAACTTTTATAAAGGCAATATTTTAAAAATCTAACCTGTAACTTTGTTCATTATAATAAGCTCTACAAATTTGCCAAATATCTTTTAAAAATAAAAAGTTGATGCATTTTATTGTCTAGTATAGGCTTTTTGTACCATATTTATATAATACTTACAAAATTTTTACGCAATTTATGCTATATAAATACATAAATTTTGCATAGATATTTTAAAGTTTCTATAGATATTTGATACAAATACTTGGATATTGGCTAGCTTATATTGTTATTAATTTTATTAATATTTTTATAATACTTACAAAATTTCTAAAAGATTTACGCTGCATATATACATAAATTTCGTATGGAAATATAAAAAAAAGTTAAAACTCTTTCCGGTACATCCTGTAAATCACATAAACAAACAAATAAACAATAGCGGAAAAGTTTTTCAGTCTAGTATTATTAATTAAAGTCGCCCTAAGGGCTAGGGAACGAACTATCCCATCCCATTAGCTACTTGCTACTATAAGTAAATATAAGTAAAAGAAAAGGAACACCTATACTTTCGACACCGGAAGTATTCCAAAACTTCCTCTCAACTATGG